>JARFYF010000012.1:26028116-26038735 GCA_030265395.1 Rhina ancylostomus | reverse complement strand
ACAGGGTATACATTTAAAGTGAGAGGGGTAAGTTCAGAGGAGATGTGTGGGGCCAGATATTTTATGCAGAGAGTGGTGGGTGCCTGGAATGTGCTGCCAGGGGTGGTAGTGGAGGCAAATACAATAGAGACGCTCAAGAGGCTCTTTAATAGGCACGTGAATGTGCAGAGAATGAAGGGATATGGATCTTGTGTGGGCAGAATGGAATATTTTAGTTAGGCTTTTAATTAATAGTTTAGTTAGTTTGGCACAACATCATAGGCTGAAGGGTCTGTTCCTGTGTCCTATGTTCTAGGTATGCTGGCATCGGTCAATTAGCTTTTTTCCAAATTTATGGCAGTTCCACATATGTCCAGAGGTTACTCACTAGGAACAGTTGAATGCTAGGTTTTCTCCCTGGCACTGCTGGCTACTACAAGCATAATGTAGGCCATAAGCTTGAAAACTACAATCAGCTGACATTTCAATCAAACTTTAATCATTTGGAGCAAGAACTTCCATCATCCTGATTATGTTTCTGAAATCTTGAGGTTGCTTTATTACAGCAGATGGACCTCAAGTCTAGGCTATGCAGCCAGTCCAAGGTATAAAAGTTGTTCCATCGACATAGGGCCAACAGTTTGATTTTCATAAAACAATATAGAATTATTTCATACTGATTTTTATTGGTCAAAGATGATTACAACCAAAGCTGTACTGTGACAATTGAATCTTTGTAAGATTGCCAATAGTTTAACTTGGCTCACTTTGTCCACTAAGGTAATGACCAATTATGTTTCTGTTCCAGCTGAATTCCTTTTAATAATGGCTAGTTTATCAGTTTGAATATGCTTTGATTTAGTTTAGTTTCTTCCCAATATCTGCAATACTTACTTCCTCTTGCTTTTTTAATATTTGACAAGTTATAGAATATAAGAGCTTCGACGTCAAGTTACAGCTTTATAAAATATCTGTTAGGCCATACCTGGAGTATTGTTAGCAGTTCTGGTCACCACACTAAAAGCAGGATGTGAAAATGCTGGCGAGGCTGCAGATGAGATTCACCAGGATGTTGGCTGGATTGGAGCATTACAATTTTAAGAGAGACTACATAGTTTTCCCTGGAGTGGAGAAGGCTGAGGGGTGACCGGATAGAGGTATATAAAATAATGAGGGGGATCAGTAGGATAGAGAGTAAATATCTTTTTCCCATGATGGGGATGTCAAAGGCAAAGAGGCAGAGCTTTAGGGTGAGAAGCAGAAGGCTTAGAGGAGCTTCAAGGGGAATTTTTTTCACCCAGAGGGTGGTTGGAGTTTGAAATGCGCTGCCTGAAGAGGTGATGGAAGCATATACTTTCACAACATTTAAGAGGCATATAGATTAGTTCGTGAATCATCAAGGCATAGAAGGTTATGAACCGTAAACAGGTAAATGTGTAGTGTAGGTGGGTATAATGGGCGGAATGGACATGATGGGCCAAACTTCATGATTCCATGACTCTGTTAGTCACTTTGGTACCTCAGGAAACTGCTTTTAATGTTTGTAACCATAAACATGCCCATTTCTAAATTATTCCAGTTCTGATGAAAATTTATTGATCTGAAATGTTTCTCTCTCCGCAGGTGATGCCTGGCCTGGAGCATATTTCTTGCATTTTCTGTTTTTAATTCTGCTTTCATTAATTTTTGGATGTGGACAACAGGAGTTTCCATCAGGCATTACAGGGCCTTTGATCTGCTGATCAGGTAATAGAGTCATATAGTGCAAAACCCACCATCCATCAAGCCCATGCCAACCATCAAGTACCCATCTAGACTAATCCCATTTATCAGCACTTCTTAGCTAGTTACAGCAAGGGAATTTTGGATCCTGCAGCAGTGAAATATAATTTATGCTGGGAATGGATGTTTAGGGATGCAAGGAAAGTGTAACATTCACTAACTAATGATGATATCTATGGCTTCATAAGGTCTAGCCGAACAAAAAAGTACAGCAACAAACAGTTACATGGTAACTGTAGTGTCTGCTATTTGACAATAAATGGAATGGAGGGTGCAAGACAAATGATTATTATTATTTAGTCTCAAAGGGTCACCTTCATAAAACAAAATGTATTGAACCGAAGAACAATACAGCACAATACAGGCCCTTTGGCTCACTATGTTGTGCCAACCTTTAAACCACGTATAATACTATGTAACCCCCTTCATCCCACATATCCCCCTATTTTAAGTTGCTCCATATGCTTAGCTAACGAACTCTTGAACTTGACCAATGTATCTGCCTCCACCACTACCCCAGGCAGTGCATTCCATGCATCAACCACTCTCTGGGTTTAAAACGTCCCTCTGATATCTGCCTTGAACTTCCCACCCATTACTTTATTTTATGATTATGGTGTTAACTGTGGCTCAGTTGTTGATCCTCCTATTTCTATGTCAGAAAGTGTAGGTTTATGTCCCATTCAAAGAGATGTGAACTCAAAACCTTTGACTGACATTCCAGTTCTCTGCAGGAGGATACAGAGTGACCTGAGCTCCCTTTCTTTTCAGTTGTAGTATTGGACTGGATTGTCCTCAATTCAGCCACCCACCTGGATTCAACCCAAGGGATTAGAAAAAGTGTAGTTGTGGGGAATGTGTGAGGGGCAAGTGCAGAAGAGCAATTGGATTGAGGACAATGTAACCTAATACTGCAGAAGAAAGGGAAGGGAGTTTAGCGCGCTCTTTATAAAGGTGTCCACTTGTAAAGCCACCAGTTAAAATAAAATCAACCAATCTCTGATGAGGCCCACTGTTAAGATTTTATACAAGCTTATCTTCCCATTTTCTACACATTACTACTCTCGAGCACCATGGAGTATTTGTTTATACCCTATTCTGGAGAACATGCACTGTCCAAAGCAGGATTATCTTTGCAATGAGCAATATAAGGAAACAATGGAGAAATACCATGAAACTGATTGTTTTAATAGACCATATCATGAGGTGCCATGTCATCTGGAAGTGTTATTGCATAGGTGACTATTGTCCATTGAATGGTTTGTCTGCTTGGTTTATTGTGTTCTCTATACTATCGGACTAGTTGAATGATTGATTTTTTTTTCAGACAAGAACTCTGTCTCCTGGTTACCTTCTACCTTTGGTTGCTGCTGCTCCTCTCTATAGGAGAGTCTTGTTGTGGAACAAAGAAAATGCAAACTAAGCTGGTAAAAATAATGGGGTGGATGCAATGCATAAGCTGCACTCAGTATTCTTCCCACACACACTTCTTGATTGGCCTGGTCATCTAAACTTTAACCTGGTGCCTCAAAGGGGGTACAGCCATGGCTGCAGCGAATAGCTTCTGCATTCAAACAGGCCTGTTTCCAGTCTTCTGTTCCTTGGCTTAACAGTGGTACTGTGGACTGTTGTAGAACAATTTTGGCGTTCAAGGCAAATGATCACACACCAGCCTTAGGTTCATCATATGGACCCACTTTCTGTACATGAAATGATATTGGATGTAGAGAATCATTTGTACTCAAGGAATCATAAAAGACTATAAAGTTCAAAGGTCACTTTTGCATTTAAGGCTTATGCTAAGCTTCAGGTAGGAAGATTGCTCTCTGAACAACCTGGGTGTATATGGTTCCTGTTGAGAATCTTTCTCCCCATCATCACTCCTTCCCTCTTTTGGCAGCTTGCCTTGTTTTCCCAGATATGCTCGATTCCTTGAAGAAGTCTAACGAGTGTGCCCAAGTGTGGGAATAGCTGCTCCAGGCAGGAGTGTTGAAGTCAGTTGAAAGTACTTTAGCAATTACCACACTACTCTCTGCAGACCTTTAAAACTTGGAATAACTATAGTAAGTACCAATAGCACATGGAATTGTAACAACTGCCAAAGCAATAAAGCAGCAACTAATCAGTAGGTAGTTACCGAACCCTTTAAATAGTGCTAATGCTTAAGCAGGAAAGCATTGGAAGAGCGTGGTCTTCAATTTGTTGCTGAGTGTTTGACTACTTGAGGCTTAAGGACATTGGGTGGATCACTGAGCTCCAAAATTGTAGTGCTGGTGTGCATTTCCTTCTGACTGACTTATCTACTCTGCATATCTTTGGAAGATAATCACTTTGCACCACTCATCAATTTATCATCTCTCAGTTTGGCATCTATCACACATTGCCTCAGAAATGTAGACGTAGAGTCCTGGAGTCGTACAGCATAGAAACAAGCCTTTGGCCCAAGATGTCAATACCAACCATTTTGTCTATCTACACTAATTCCATTTGCCTGCATTAGGTCCATATGCTTCTGTGCCTTACCTGTTTAAGTGCCTGTCCACACGTCTCTTAAATGTGGAGATAGTATCTCACTCCACTCACTACCTCCTCTGGCAACGAGTTCCACAGATCCTGTTTTTGAATCATAAGTGCCTTGTATCTCCGAAACTGGCACTTCAGAGCCCAGTTTCATCAGCTGCCTTCACCTCATTCACTCCTCATACCCATAACTCTAATCTAGGCTTGGCTGCTAGGTTGTCAGTTCATTTCACCTGTTAGACTGGTCACAATCCATAGTTGTCAATTTCATAATAACAGTTTCTAAATCATTAGCACCACAACTATTAACTGGAAGTCAAACTGAAAAGTTGCATCAGCAGATGTTTAATTTGTAGCCATTCAAACAATGAAACATCCTGAGTACACAATGTTTGAATCATCGTTTACTTTGCTCATTTCTACACACAGCTGTGTACAGAAACCTGAATACAGACAAGGGAGTTTCCTGTACCCATTGAAAGTCAAAGACCAAATGTCTATATTCATGGCTCAGATTCTATAGTCTATCATGATGCTGTGCTTGCCACTGATCTCTGGATTAAGATTGAATTTACATCTCGCAGCAACAACGTGCTGGAGGAACCAAACAGATCCATGGCAGGAGGACCCACGTGGCAACAGGGCCTTTTGCATCTACGTCATCATGTTCAGGGAGAGAATGACGCTGGTGAGAGGCAAGAAGAAGCCCTGCTCATACAGCTACTGTCAAAATCTTGGACAGATAGCAAAGCCATGCTACCTGGCTTACAAAGCTGTCAAAAACAATGAATGGTTCTGACATTCATGACTTCCAAAAATATTCCAGAACTATAAAAGGTAAATCAAACTGTTGAAGACAATTGTAAAATCATATAAATATAAACAATTTAATCAAACGAGAGCACTTAAAACACTAAAATATATTTAAGTGGACTCAAACACAAGAAAAAGTTTTAAAAATATTTCTATTTTAATGCATTGCAGCCATTCTATTCTATTGAAGCAAATGGATGAGACGATTCCCTGCTGTAAGCATGGGGAATCTCTGCAATGTTATCCTCAGTTGCTGGATTACATGAGGAGACCTTCATTGGAGCAGAGACAACAAAGTGCCAGAAAACAAGCTGTCAGTAAGTTTAGGATTTCTGTGTTTGTGCCAGAAACTTGCTGGCAACAACATTGGATTAAAATTTGCTAATATTTTTGTGAGATTAGAGTTGGTAAAAATGTAAACAGCACATGGTTAAAATATGCAAAAAGTGATTTTTAATTTCTATATATTAAATTTTGTTGATTTGAAATAGTTTTTCAACCAATTTCATACTATTCATTAAGTGGAAAAATGCTTCTCTCCTTAAAATGCTGTCCTTCAGGTCTTCTTATTAACAATGACTTTCTTCTGAGATCTGCACAAAATTCCTGAAGCAGCTAAAATGAAAAAAGCTCAAGCCACTGCCATTCATCATTGTGGCACTGTTTGCTGAAAATAAACATTGTCAAAGCAATCACACCAGACAACTATGGACATTTTCTATTTTTCTGGAAGTAAGCTCTAAGTAGTCTTTGGTCACTGTCTTAAATCCAGCTTGAGAACCATTACCTGCCAAGCTCAGGAAAATTAGCCTATTAGAATACCTGAAAATATGTATCCTTGCAATTTAACTCATCCTGTTGGCACATAAAACAGAATCGATACCAGAAGCTAAAATCCTAAACTCCATCCACACAATTAGAGTCTTCTCACTAGTATATAGAAAAGAATGTTTTATATACCTTTCCAATTCTTTTGTAATGCCCTCTCTCCCTAGAAGAACTCCTTCATTCCTCTGCTCCCTACCAATTCTAACCTTCAGCTTTCTACTTGGTTCCTTAAATTATTGTCCCACAATTTCAGAATTTGTGCCATTACTGCAGTTTATTTCAAGAGGGAAAGCAATGAGGTTGTGCAAAGAGCTTTGAATCACATAAATATTTCTAAGAATGATGACATAAAATATAAAGTACTCAGGTGAATTGTGCTATGGGCATTTTGCTGTGAACAACTGCTGCCTTTGACCATTGAAGAAAGTCTGTAATCTTTGGTGAGAGGGCTGATAGATTAGGAAGTATTTACTTCCAGCATTGAAACAGAACTATGAGTTTGTTTTATCATTCAATAAGATTGTGCTTGATCTGATACTTAATTCCATACACTCACCTTTGCCCTATATCCCACAATGACAAAAAAAGTCTGAATTAAAAGGTATGTCCATAGCTTTTGCATCTTTATAAGCCATTAGTGAAATTTGTTTCAAATCTGATTCCAGGCTCATTGCTGCATTTATCTCTGCTACAGACCCTTGTTCTGAAAGTCAGCAGGCTATATTGCTCTTTATCCATTCGCAGCAAGGACTTGGGTCAGGAGCTCACTCCACATTTTCCATGTATTCTAACAATCTCTGATGGAAAGCAAGTGCTATAAATTGAATCTCCCTCAGCAACTATGGAAGACCTCTACTCATGATATGTTAGCTCCTCAGCACTTACTTTCACTGCTACACTATCATTACAAGCAAAATACACTGCACCCTATGGCTCTTCATCCACATTAATTGTGCAGCTGTCTAACTCTGGGCTTCTGTTATGCCAGTACGAATGATGGCATGAAGCACTCAGATAAATCGTGCTGTTGAGTTTTGCTGTGAACTGTTGCTTCCTTTTGGCCTATGGAGAAATCCCATGATCTTATTAGCACCCTGTCAATTTGGTTATTTCCATTTCAGTGCATGAGCTCTGAGTTATCCATTAGCACTTCATAAAAACATTGATGCGACATATCGAATGGGGGAAACTGCTCTGGATGCTTTGGTGCATAGTTAAATTGTGCTTAATGTGCTTAAAAAGAAAATGAATGTGATTTTCCTACACATAGCACTCCATTCAATTATTCCCCTGGTTACTAATGTGAAAACTTATCTCCCAGCACAGCTAGATTTTTGAAGAGCTATTTGTTACTTAAAAGGCACTTTGAAAGGTGAAAAGATGATAATTGAAGATAACCTAGATTATATTCAATTATATAGATTATATTCAAGATCTTGGTCAGGTTTTCCAAGATTAGTTGGATGCTTGTTACCACCTGTTTGTTTACCAATACTCGCATAAAAGACTTTTCAGTGAGTAGTGGGGCAGCTGGGAATAATCTGGGGACAAATCCTTTGGACATAAAGCTAACATTAACATTGTCCACTTACTGCTCTTTACCCAACCAACATCTTAAATGTAGGTAGTCAACTCAAGCAGATGCTTCATCAGTTTCTGTTGTCTGATGTCCTATTATAAAGCTGTGACACAAAAG
Organism: Rhina ancylostomus; assembly: GCA_030265395.1. Taxonomy (NCBI): domain Eukaryota; kingdom Metazoa; phylum Chordata; class Chondrichthyes; order Rhinopristiformes; family Rhinidae; genus Rhina; species Rhina ancylostomus. Next base: position 26,031,117 of record JARFYF010000012.1, on the reverse strand, counting down.
TCTTCTTATTGGCTTTCAGGTGGGACATCTGTGTGCTATACTTAGACCAGATACAGGGAGGCTCATGGGCTACTGCCTCCTAAGATCCTACAATTCTGCAATCCACTCTAATAGCTTGCTGCCTCCTCCACTGTAACCCAGGTGGGACCATGGATATTGAAGTGTCCAAACATGGCAATCAACCAAACATCTGCACCATCTCCTATAGATTGTCCATGACCTATTATTTGCCACTGAATGTTGGTTAAAATCTTCCCCACTGATTCCTATGAACTGAAACTGAGGATATTTATTTTGTTGTTCTTAGGTTGACATAACTTAGATACAGCGATGAACCCTAATCATAATGAAATGACAAGGGAATATATAGGACACCAATTATTGCCCAGTAAGTCATCCCTAGTCAATATCAATAGAATGAAATTTCAGAAGTGAAGTAGGATGTGCAGCTGTTCCTATATTGTACATTTTGCACCATGACAAAAGATTCAGAGCAGAACACCGGTGCTTCTATGTTGCAGGTTTAGTGTTACCAATGGAGGATGACTTATGATGATACAGAAGACCATTCAGCTCATTGGGTCTATGCTGTCTCCCCGAGGAAGAATCCAATCAATCTATTGCCCTCTGTCAATTGCCAGAGAAAATCTACTGGTCATGTACTAAACTATTTTACATGGGGAAACTTGAGGCAAAAGTGAAATAACGTTATGAGGAGCAGAGGCAGTATTGTTCCATATGACCACTATATGGTTATGTTCCCTACCTTATTGGGTGACCTGATATGCCAGATCTGGAGGCACTGGGTGCCTCAGGTACTGAAGGCATGTGGCCACTATATCTTATGAAAAAGGGACAGTCATCCTATATAATAGATTGCATCAGACACCAGTTATCAAAATGTTGACCTTATTGAATGCCTAGCTTGTTAAAATACCTAAATCTCATTCAACCTTTAGCTATTTCCACCACTGAGTAATTATGTTGTTACTTTTGATTCTATGCAATGCTGGTAATTGTTAAAATGCATCAGCATCATTCTAATCACTAATGTTTTTATCATATTCAAAAGTGGGTAAATGGAGTTCAGTGCAAATCAGCTATGACACCCCATGTGGACCAAATCTAACGTCATCCCTGCATATCCCTAACTATACAAGTAATCCCTATGCTTCAAATAATTTATTTTACCAGTTTTAACTTTTCCCTTGAGTTCCTAACACTCTGACCTTAATTTATAGCCTTTAGCCCTAAATAATTAGAAACTTCTTAATCCATCTGGGATGCCCCTTAACAAGAGAAGTCAAGAAAATTTGCAATGTGTTGGCTCCTGTGTTCACCAGATTGTTATCATAGAGTAATACAGTACAGACACAAGCCTTTTGGCCCATCGAGTCTGCACTAACCATCCATCACCCATTTACACTAATCCTACATTAATTTTATTTTTTATTCTCACATTCTCATTATTTCCACCCCCCCCACCAAAATTCTATCACTAACTGACACACAAGGAGCAAATTACAGTTGCTAATTAACCTACCAACCCACTTCTTTGGATGTGGGAGGAAATCTGTATAGTCACGGGGGAGCATGTAAACTCCACATGACAGCACCTGAGGTCAGAATTGAACCTGGGTTCTGATGCTCTGAGTCAGCAGCTCTGTTAGCTGCACCTGAATAGGTATGCCTCATCTTTAAAGCTGAAAATTATATTCTTTCACCCTATTGATTAGGACCATTATTTTATATAATATTGATAGAAGGGACTATAAAATTGCCTCAGCCTGTTTTTGAAAATCTACATCACACTCTGTTTCTAGTTTATCCAGTTTTCAGAAGTCATATGGTTAAAAGATTTAGGATTCAAGATAAACATTCCAACTTGCATTGAGGATTCAAAGTCTGCACCAATATACTACCCATATAGTATCTATTTTCTCTTGAAGTCTAACATTATAGTATCATAGATAGAATTATGTCTTAGGAGAATTAACTGTGGTATAAAATATCCATTCCTTATTCTTATTTGACTAGGGCCCAGAAGGCATGACTACATCCAATTGCATTCAATCAGTGTTGCAATGTCACTTGTCATAAAATGAAGCACACACATTGTTTGTGGAATTTTAGTCTTTGTGCACTGGGGTATAAATCGTAGCATTTTAAAGTGTAAAGTGCCAAACTCCTATGACTGTGTAAAGGAGATAAGAAAGAAAGACTTGCATTTATACAATGTTTTATCATGTCTCTCAGAAATATCCAATAGGTTTCACATGCTATGAATTATTCCAAAGTGCAGTGAACAGGCTTGGTTCAGCCCAATGACTGAGTACATTCTGTTGTCCTCTTCTGGCTGCACTAACCTATTCCAGATACGAAGGGCTGCCCAAACTAACTCTCCACAAATGTCTCTGATTGTCAGAGATAGTCAAAACAGCTCAAATAGATAAAAGTAATTAAGCACATCTTAACTGATAAGAAATAATTAAAAATATTAAAATAACTGAAGGACTTTCCCTCACTTACATTTTGTTATTGGGTTGACAACTACATCCAAATAAATGGAATCTGTGGAGGAGCTGCATTCAATCCGTAGGAGCAACCCTGAGCTTCTGGTTGCTTGCCACTTTAGTTGTCTGTCCTACTCCCACTCAGATTTATTTTTCTGTGGCCTCCTGTACTGTTATAATGAGGCCCAGAGCAGGGAACAACACCTTATTTTCTGTCTGGGTATGTCACAGCCTTCCCACCTCAATAATGACTTCTTAGAAAGCAGGTACCTGCTTTCTGTCTGTATCAGAACTGGTCACTTCTGAAAGTCATCCTCCATCTATAATATTGGCTCAGTTTTTTTTCCACTCCATCAGCATTACCTGACACGTCAGCCCAACGATTAGCAAAATATGAAAAACACGATGATGCTGGAGGAACTCAGCAGGCCAGGCAGCTTCTGTGGAGAAAAGCAGGCAGTTCCTTGCAGCTTAACGGCAGGAACATT
>JARFYF010000012.1:25971839-25983183 GCA_030265395.1 Rhina ancylostomus | reverse complement strand
CTTCCTGTAATAACCTTGGATATGTCCCGTCCAAAGCAAGAGCACTACCAATTAAGTCACAGCTATAAATTTTGAGGATTTTATTTTTTAAGTAATCCAAAAGTACTCAGAACTAATAATGATAGAAATCTGCACTGCATTTGTTGGTCTTACCAGAAGCAGTAGCTCTGTGACTTCAACAGTGAAATATATAATGCCATACCTATCATGCTGCTGTTAAAAAGCACACAAATAAGAGGCAGTTGGAAGATGTGTGCTGCTCATGTATGCTTTCCAAATACTCATCAAATGTATCAGAAAAGAACAGGATACATGACTGAACTGCACGTTCAATTCTATTCCAGGGCAAACCTTAATTCTCTTGTTGATTTGCAATTGTCCTCCTACATTCAATTTTTAACCTTAGAAATTTGTGCTATAAGGTATTCTTTTCATTTTGCATTAAAAAATCTACACTTTTCAGCACACACCTAATGTGAATTTCCTCACAGCTACTCTTGATTAGTCACTATAAAATGGAAGGAAATACTGGATACATATATAATGGCTACCCGGAAGCTTTGGTCTTGCAAACAGGATTGTGCTCAATCTGGACCAAGAGTACACTTTAAATATTAATGGACCAGCCTCAGAATTTTGCACAAAATCTAGCAAACATGATACAGAGTGCACAATTTGTAATGTCAGTGGAAAACATGGATGAATTATTGGATTTGTGTGTACCTGATGTTCATTTGAGAATTACTATTTTGCAAAATTAGTTTAAGAGACTTGCTGAAACCTTACTAGCAGTTAATCAAGACTAAGTTGTAAATTTAATGGCTTGTTAAAAATAACTTATGAAAACTGTGGTTTGGTGGTGGAGCAAAGGAGGCTTGTTTGCAAATTGTCTAAAATTGAATACTGGACTCCAGATCAGAAATACCATAATTGAATTTAACTCAGGAGGTAGGAAAGATGACTACAGCAGCAATTGCTACAAGCTGTTTCGGGTCTGGTATGGGTATTTCCATATATAGCAAAATCATCATTGACGTCTGTCAACAAACAAAACCTTTCATCTTAACCAAAAACATTGACTGTCAATTTCCCTCCACGCATGATGTCTGACTCACTGAGTTCCATAAAAACACAATGAGAGGGAGAGAGTATCTCTTATATCTGTATAACATTCTTGTAGCATGCCATGCCATGATGCTATGGAACTTGGGTAAGTTGCCTGGAGGTAGAATATTTTAATTTATGTGAAATACATGAAAAGAATAAAATACTCCAAGAAATTTCCTATGCACCTCCAGTGAGAGGCAAAGGATAGCTACCACATGCTCCTTTCAAGTGGGACTCAATCAAGTGGGAACATTCAAGTGAATGTTCACTATAATCCAGCAACTTGTTTGTTGCGTCAGATTCCAGCATCTGCAGTGTTTTGTGTACACGTTGGCATCTGTCAGATCAGAAATCTGCATACAGCAGGCTGAAAGTAAAAAAAGGTAAATGTTATAAGTCTGAAATAAAAACCAAAAATGCTGGAAATATTCTGCAGGTCAGGCAGCATCTGTGGAGAAACAAATTTGCTTGGTTCAAGGAATATACACCACTATTCTTGAGGATGATGCATGACAATAACTGAGTGATTATAATTTTTTATCAACTATTTAAGTGATTATCTTTAAAAAGGCTGATGAAACCCACATATACTATGGACTGACTTACTCATGCTGGCATATTTTGTTGAATTTTTTATGCATCTTCAAAGGTTAATGATGTCCTGGAATTCACAGAGTAGCTTCTCACACAGACAGGTTGCTGGATGGAACAATTCCAAAACTTAACACTCTGAGGAACGATCCTCCAGGATGTAATTGGTTAAACAATAAAAAGATTCCAAGCTAAAATCATACAGCTTGAAAAGACTGCAGAATCTGTTTGAAGGACAACTTACAATTCACAAGGGAACAATGAACTGATAAACCTTGCCATCTAAGACAATCTGTTTACAACAGAAGTTAGCAGCCTTAGCCTTTGTGACAAGATAACAACAAAGGAACAGGTGGGCAGTCAGTATATCAGAAGAGCACAGCCCACTTGGCCATTTGGGAACTGATCACGAGGCCATTCATGCACCTACAGCACTGAACAATTAGGTTAAAGAGTGGAAGGAATGGGCAGCTGTAACTGCAGACAGAGGAAAGTGATCCAATCAATCAAATGGAGAAATTATGTTTGGCCCAGATCGACTATCTAGGAAATGTTTTTACAGAGCTACTATCAGCTAAGTTGTGAACCTGAAAGCAGACTACTTTAAGTGATTTGAAAGTAGAAGAGCGAATTTTAATACTGGCCATATTATTAGTAATATTTGTGGAAGGTGTAACACACAAATTCAGTGAGGCTATTTGGTTTGGAGATCCTGGTATTCTGCTTTGCTGCAAATTGCAAGTCCACCTTCTCTAAGGGCCAGTGGGTTGGAAGGATTCTGTTCTTACAATCTGAGTTTGACCTTTAGCCAATCTCTTCTCTTCTGCTGATTTATGAACTTGTTTCTCTCATTTCTGCTGTGTGTGTTTAATTCACCACTTTTTGTTTTAAATCTAACCCTACACATTCCCCAGAATGTATGTTTCTGGGTCAATACTAGCTGTAGAAACAGCAATTGATATGTATTGTGTAAGGTGAATGAGCCTACACACCTTAAGCATTGCTAGCTGATAGTGCTTAGTTGTCCCTATAGAAACACAATGGGAGATAGTATCTCCTATATCTGTAAAACATTCTTGTAGCATGCCATGCCATGACGCTATGGTACCTGGCAAAGTTGCCTGGAGGTAGAATATTTTGATTCATGTGAAATACATGAAGAGAATAAAATATTCCAAGTTGTGCAGCTAGTAGAGCCGTTGCCTCACAGCGCCAGAGACCTGGGTTCAACCCTGACCTCAGTTGCTGTCTGCGTGGAGTTTGCACGTTCTCCCTGTGACTGGTGAACATTCTCCGAAAGATGTGAGGGTTAGTAGGTTAATTGGCCAAAGTAAATTACCCCCAGAGTGTAGGTGAGTGGGAATATTGGGAAGGAATTTTTGAAAATGTGGTAAGAATAAAAAGTGGGGATTAATGTAAATTAATATAAATGCTTCGGATCGTTGATGGTCAGTGTAGACTTAGGGGCCTTTTTCTATGCTGTATCATTCTTTGACTCTACTCTAGATAGCCATGAAATCATTGCACCTGACACCCTAAAGCACCATCTTAGAGATTGGCACCATTAGGTCAAAATCAAGCAGACTGGCAGAATCGTCAACAAGAACATGATAGACAAGTCTCCTAGAAAGGCTGGGTGGAAAGTGAGAGAATATCACGCCGATCATTGTGGACTGTATTTGCTGAGTAGGTCTAGAAAGAGAGATGCAGTGGTCTTTGTTGAGCTTCACCATGAGCAGTTGCGTAATAAAGGATTCTATTCTCTATGGGCTGTTCCCAGGGAAGCGGATTGAGACAAGCATTGATTTCTGCTGGAAGATCACCAACTCAGTGAAAGATGCACTTTGATGTGCTTGAAAATTGCTGGTCTTTGAGTGTAAGGAGATGCCTGCAACTGAATTCTGTCACCTGGTATATTCCAAGGTTCAGCAGTACATGTTCAGTGATACACTGAAACTCCCTGCAGCTGCTCCACACTGTGAGGACAAAGACTTCCTCTGGCTGCCATGAGGATCTGAACCCTATGTAATACACCCAGACATTTTACTGATCTGGTGTTTGGGAATGAAACACTTGGACATCGTCTTTTTTTCCAGTCCTGATGAAGGGTCTTGACCTGAAATATCGACTGTTCATTCCCCTCCACAGATGTTGCCTGTCTCGCTGGGTTCCTCCAGCTCTTCTGTGTGTTGCTCCAGATTCCAGCATCTGCAGTCTCTTGTGTCTCCACACTCCAAGTATTGTAAACTAATAATGTGCTTAATACAGTGAATATTTGTGTAATGGTAGATTTTATGAAAAAGATATTTTTGATATTTTTGAAAAAAAGGTTAAATGAGAATATGCAAACCCTAGCTATGATCCTGCACACTGCAAATGTCTCCTTAAGCAAGATGCTAGATATCTGTGCCTTCCAATAAAGTGCCGAGCAATTCTCCCTCCATTCTCTGCATATTCATGTGCCTCTCAATAACATCTATTGTATCTGCCTCCATTACCACCCTTAGAAGTGCATTCCAGGCACCCACAACTCTGTGTAAAAAAACTTGCCTCACACATCTCCCACATGTCCCCCTCTCACCTTAAATGCATGCCCTCAAATATTAGATATTTCGACCTTGGGGAAAAGATATTGGCTATCTACTTGATCTATGCCTCTCATAATCTTACAACTATCTATCAGGTCTCCCCTCAGCCTCTGTTGCTCCAGAGAAAACAATCCAAGTTTGTCCTGCCTCTCTTTATAGCAACTGCCCTCTAATCCAGGCACCATCCTGGTAGACCTCTTCTGGCCCCTCTCCAAAGCCTCCATATCCTTCCTAATATGAGACGACCAGAATCAAATTCAATATTCCAAATGCGGCCTAACCAGAGTTTTTTAAAGCTACAATATAACTCCTGACTTTTGAGCTCAGTGTCTCGACGAACATGCCATATGCCTTCCTTTCTGTTGTGTGGACTCATAAAAGTATTTCTTTGACACCACTTTCTGGTCTGTAGCAATTCTTTGAACGGTCAGCAGTCTTTCAACACGTGTGCAATGGGAGGCCATGGGCTGACAGTAAATAATGGGATGGATAAGGCATTTATAGATAACTGTGGGACCTCATTATCACAAGGGCAGCTGTCCATGACAATGTTGGTGGACTATGGTCTGGCATATCCTTCACTTGAACAATATCTTCAAGCCAGGGAAGCACTAAGTGCACCTAAAATGCATATTGCTGCCATTTTTAGAAGCAGAAGTACACTAATGTCAGCTTGCTGCTGATCCTGATCCACTTTTATGCTTTCCCAGCCTGTTCCTCACCTAGGTCTCACAGTATTATTGTCTGAACAGCACCTACCCTTGGGTCATTCCATTAGCCACATTTGTTGATCCAATGTGCAGAAACTGAACAAAAAGGTCAGCACTATATCCCACATTTCAGATTTCCAGCATCTGCAGTTTTCCTTTTGATTTTCATCCACATTTAACATCACCATCCATCATTTCTGCCACCTTCAGAACAATATCTTTCTCTGGCTTTCTTACATTATTCCAAAGGAAACATTCCCTTCATAGGACACCAATCCACTCTTCCATCACCACCAATATTCTTCTCCATTTACACAGCATCTTCCCGTGAAAAGTGAGATGAATACACACCCTTCCAACCCTCACTCATTGCTCTACCTCTCCTTCCTTTATCTACACTGTACTTGTTTAAACCTGTTCCATTCCGTAACATCTTCCAATTCCAGTGACAGGCAGGTCACTAACCAGAAATGTAAGCTCAGTTTATCTCTTCACAGAAACTGCCTGGGCTTGTTGAATAGTTCCAAGGTATCTCCTTTTGTCATAATACTCCTCTGTGTGTTATTACTGATATGTTATAAAAGTTTGGTATAACCTCTGTAGAGTTATATTCTATGCTTAGGTCTTTTCTTGCATTTAGTTACCTTATTAAATTGCTCCATCACATTGTCTGGACATTGAAATTGATGTCTATTATTCTCAGGTCCCCTACTAAGCCTCCCTGAACTAATTCAATTTCAGTTATTGTACACTTAAATCTGACATTTTTTGACTTATCTATAATTTGGTACATTTATCTGCTCAAATTAATTTTTCATTTTGTATACCCAGCTTAATAACTAATTTAAATTCTGGTACAAATCTTTCCCACTGGAAAAGACAACAATGAATATGTCAATCCATGTTTGTCCTTTATGTGAACACTTTGTCAGAGGCATTCCGAAAGTTAAAACAAACTACATCAAAGAAAGCACCACTATCCATTTAATCCATAACATCAACCAGGTTTTTCCCCTTTTAAATTCATGCTGCTATTTGTTAAGTTATTGCCTTGCAGACATTCCTCTTGGTTATTCTTATGATTACTTTCATTTACAGAGGGAAACGTGTGATTTATATGAAGGCAGTAAGGTTCGGCATGAGACCATTCAGCAGCACATCTGATGTAGGTAAAGCCACCATCGCTGAACTGAAATATTCCCAAGTCTTCAGAGTATCTAGTTCCATTAATATCTGGAGCTACTTACTTTGAGGATCAAGCTTTTTTTTAACCAAGCTTGTGTCCCTAGCGCAATACTATAATGAGGATTTCTACCTCTGCCACCCTTTCAGGCAGTGAATTCTAGACACAATGAGCTTTGAAATAATTTCTTCTCAACCCCTTTCAAATCATTCTGCTATTTATGTTGGCTCTATGCTGCCGAGTTATCAATTTCTCTTCTGGAAAATTAGCCTTTTCTGTCCACTTTATCTTGGTTCCTCATCATTTTGTACATCACTGTCAGTTCCAAGCAAAACAACCACATCAATGACCTTATTTCCATTGGACATCAGATGAAGGAATGTTTGCTGATGATTGTGCAATACTCAATTACATTTACTACTTCTCAGCAAATGAAGAAGCAAAACCTAAACAAGATTCTGGGATGGGCTGATAAATGACAGTATCATTCATGCCAAAAGAGTGTCAGGCAATGGTCAACAAGAGAGAGTCTAACCTTCATGACATTATCATTCCCAAGCCCCCTATCACCAACGTTCTGGGATGGGGTGGACACCACTGTTCAGAAACACAATTGCAATAGCGACATAAATATATTTGTTGCTAAAGCAGGTAAGAGGCTGGATGTCTAGTGACAAGTAACTCTTTTTCTGATACTCCAAGGCCATTTCACCATCTATAAGGCACAAAACAGAGGAGCACGATGGAATGTTCTCTACTTGCCTAGTGAGAGCAGTTCCAACAACATTCAGTAATCTTCACAGCATTTGGTTTTGCTTGTATCCCATCAACTATCTTAAACATTTATTCCCTGCACTACTGCTGACACCAATGGAAACAGTGTTCCATCTACAAAATGCACTCCATTTACTCATCTAGGTCACTGACAGCACCTCCTAAATCTACAACTTCTACCAAGGTTTCAGATACATGTGAATGCCACCAATTGCATATTCCCTCCAAGTGACACATCAGTGAGATTTGAAAATATATCTCTGCCTCTTAATTGTGGCTGTATTTTAATCTTGGAATTCTCTCCCCTAGAGCATACTGGGAGTACCTTCACCAGAAGGACTTCAGCAATTCAAGAAGGCAGCTCAGCACCAACTTCTGAAGGACAATTAGTTATGAGCAATAAGCGGTGGTTTTACTGCAACCAGAAAAAAAGAATAAATGAAAACAAAACTCAGCTTTTCTAGCCTTCCCTCACTTTCTAGACCTGGGAACATGTTTGTAATCCCCCTATTCACTGTATCTCTTGTGTTATCACATCTATATAATACTGTGAGTATTCATTGCTTTCTATTATCCTTTCACTGGAATGAATATTTGCTCTTGGAAGCCAGCCCTTTAGAAGTGGAGATACAACATGGTCAGTCAAATGCACTTTCTTTATACAGATGGGAACCATAATCTCTCATTATCTTAAGCAAATATGTCCACTGTCTTAATTGCTTTGCTCACAATTTTTGGAATGATATAACAAGTCCTGTGTGAGCAAATTGGTACATTAAGGGTCATGTTAGGGCATCAAAAGGGGTTTATAATTGGCTGTTGTGAGAGATGGTGGTTGCTCAGGGTCATCTTCAGATGGTGAGAGCTTGGGGCAACATTTGGAAGCAGGGTTTGGCGTTGTGTGGACCAGGATCTGGTTAAGTAGTGAATTTAAAGGACACTCAGTTGCTGGTGGTTCCATGTGCCAAACTCCACAGTCACAGGTCCACTGAGACAAAAATTCAGAATTGAAGCTATAAATCCAGTTTGTTTTCAATTTTGGTAGGTTTTGGTATTGTTCCTCTTCCTTTTCTGAGCACCTCATTTTCCTTCAGGCATTTATATCACATAATTATTTCTGATACTCTTGCAGTAAAAGTTTAATGAATTGCATTCCTAAAAAGCACACAATATAAATCACAATTATTTGTCACTGCAAAAATAACATTTCACCCAAGCCTACTGCTTAAGCTTTGCACGCTGTGATAAAGGCTAATAGATTTGATACAGATGTCTGTGTGAATTAAATTTAGTGATATCACTTTAAGGTTGAAGACATTATGATTTGTGCATTTTCTATTAAATTTGTCACAATACATTCTAGTAGTATGTATGTGACCTGTCTTTTTGGAGAAGCAGAGATTACTAAACAAATGAAGTGTTGTGATCAGTATTTCAGTCTGGCCCAGTGAAAAAGATATCATGGGAAATGGTTTCATGTCACATGAGGGCAAATGAGTTATGGTCAATTATTGAACTTTACAAAAAAAAGGAATGGAATATTAGTGCTATAAATTATAAATTCTCTCATCTCATTTGTTTGGGGGATATATTTGATTAAATCTTAAATATATGCTGTACAATGAAATAATCTATTCTACTTGAGTTTATTGTAATCTATCAATAACTACAGGTGAATTTATGCTTAATTAGAGGAAGTATAATTAATTAATAAGAGGAACATCCTTTCCTAAAACATCCAGCCACTTGATGGTGCTTCAGCAGTATTACACATTTCTTTTATTTAGTTCAGAACTCCTTGGTGTAATAAGTCAATTGGTCTTTACAAATTCATGTCCTAGTTTGACAACAGATACAGCAACATTCAATTAATAATGATTAACAGCTGATTGATTTGTAACAACAGCTTCAAATGTGAAAGGCAGAAGAAGTGTTTTAGAACCTGCTGAGAATTGATCGACTTCGAGAGAAGTAAACTGAAAACTGAAAACTGGTCCTAAGGTGGAAGAAGCTGCCAAATTATGAGACTGGTTGTCCAAGACAATGATTGTCGACAAAGTTCATTCTGCCAACACACTATAAAACTGAGCACAAAAGACCAATAGATATCACTGTGTCAACAGAATTAATTGACTGCACTTTAAGTTAAGGACAGGCTTGTTCCACTTAAAGGACTAGTACAAGATTCCCATATTAAACCCAATATCCATATTAATCTGTTTTTTTAACATGAATTGTGTGAGTGGCTGTTAGCCCACACGTGTCGTCAAAAGCTCCAGTGCTGTTAATGAATATAAATGAATTCCTGCACCACTGTGCATAAGATGAGAATTTCAGTCCCCGAACCTTATTGTTGGCATAACAAGAAATGACTACACTGTATTTCAATATATGTGCAATACATTGCTGTCTTTATATACAAATACTTTTGCTGGAAGTTCTACAATGAATTATCTGAAGTCTTTGGTAAAAGGTGAATTGCTACATTGCATTATAAAACACAGCCACAAAATCCACAACCTTAAAGTAAACATGAGGATGTGCTGATCAAGACCTTGTCAAGGTTTGTGCACTGAGATAGAAATCACATAATCTAAATAAGAGTATAAATGTGCAGGAAATGGAGAAAATGGATCATGTGCAGGCAGATGGGATTAGCTTAATTTGGCACTATGCTTGGCACAGACATCCTGGGCCAAAAGACCTGTTTCTGTGCTGTACCATTTTCTATCTTCTCTATTCTATGTCTTAATAGCAAAGCTCAAACGGGACCAAAGGATGGTTTTTGTTTTCAACATGGTTAGTACGCAGGTTGCTATAGAAGGCCACTTGTTATATTCTCTACCTTTTCCTAGTCGCATCAAAGACAATTGAGAGGAAGTCTGGTTTATAAAAGATGATTAGTCCTAAGCTGCTGCTCTGAAAACCAGCGTTATGTTATTCACTGTAAGAGACTATTCTGCTTATTGTGTCATGCTGGCCAAGAATGGAATGACTGAATTAATTCCATTTCCAAGCTTCTTTTCCCAAGCTTTGTGGATTTTGGATCTTTAAATCTTCATCCAGATAAATATGTTGACACTTTCTCTCTTTACCACTTTTACAGGCACTGATTTCCTGAGCCCTGCCACTACTTGAGTAAAACATCCTCAACTGCCTCCTGTGGTCTGCTGAGGGCTAGATCTGTGGCATTCAAGACCAGCAGTTCAGAAACCTACAAGAAGTCCAGGTACAACCTACAGAAGGCCATTGTGAGAGCTAAAAGGCAATTCCATGTGAAGTTAGAGACACAGTCGGATGTATGACAGCTGTGGCAGGGTTGGCACGCCATTACTTCCTATAAGGCAAAACTTAACGGCATAAATGGCAGTGATGATTCACTGCCTGATGAGCTCAATGCCTTTTATGGATGCTTTGAAAGGGAGAAACTCCCCCTGTGCAAACCCTTGCAAAGTATCTGACCCCGTCTATGCATCTGTCTGGGTACTGAAAGTCTGTGCTGACAACTGGCTGGAGTGTCCAAGGACATCTTCAACCTCTCACTGCTGTGATCTGAGGTTTCCATCTGCTTCAGAAGGGCGTCAATCATACCAGTGCCCAAGAAGAGCAGGGAGAGCTGCTTCAGCGACCATCGACCGGAAGCACTCAAATCTACCACAATGAAATGCTTGGTGAGGTTGGTTATAGCTAGAACTAACCCCTGTCTAAGCAAGGACCTGGACCCACGGCAATTCACCTACCATCGCAACAGGTCTACAGTGGATGCACTCTCACTGGCTGTCCACTCTGCTTTGGAGCACCTAGTCAACAGCAAAACATTTGTCAGGCTGCTGTTTATCGATTACAGTTCAGTGTTCAACACCATCATTTCCTCAATATTAATCACCAAGCTTCTAAACCTGGGCCTCTGTACCTCTCTCTGCAACTGGATCCTTGACTTCTTCATCGGGAGACCACAGTCAGTATGGATCAGTGATAACATCTCTTCCTCACTGTCAATCAACACAGGCACACATCAAGGATGTGTGCTTAGCCCACTGCTCTAATCTCTCTACACTCATGACTGTGTGGCTAAGCACAGCTCAAATGCTATTTATAAATTTGCAGATGACACCACTGTTGTTTATAAAATTTCAGATGGCAATGAGGAAGCGAAAGGAGACAGATAGATCAGCTGGTTGCATAGTGTCACAACAACAACCTCGCACTCAGTGTCAGCAAGACCAAGGAATTGATTGTGGACTTCAGGAATGGGAAGATGGGAGAACACACACCAGTCCTCACTGAGGGGTCAGTAGTGGAAAGAAAAGGCAGCTTTAAGTTCCTGAACGTCAACATCTCAGAGGACCTCTCCTGGGCCCAACATATTGATGCAATCATGAAGAAGGCAC
>JARFYF010000012.1:25875473-25895614 GCA_030265395.1 Rhina ancylostomus | reverse complement strand
GCATGGAATCCATGTGCTGGACAACAAGGCATTAATGGAGCCAAATGAGGGCCAGAACTCAGAACCATGACAAAAAGCTCCCCAAAGACAGGTTACGAGCTGACAAAGACCTGTAAGTGGACACTCACTGTGATGGAGGCCGAGATAACAATACTAAGGATGTTATTGCTCTACAACCACAGGGAATGTACAATAAGTGCAGAAGTTTCCTCCATCTCAGTATAGGGAAGGCTGAAAGTCCCCAGCACTACTCCCTAGCCACGAGCAAAATAGCCCATTTACAAACTCAGCACCATATTTGTTCCTGAGGTGAGCTTGCATGCCATATTTGCTCTGTTATCTTCACCTCCCACTTCCACCTCTGCACCATGGCTCACCTCCGCCCCTGCCGCAGCTCACATGCAGCTGCAACCCACATTTGTGCCTTTGTTATCTCCAGACTTGAACACCTTAAAACTTGGCTGGCAGCCTGCATTGTCCAATCTTCATAAACTAATGTTTCAAGGGGTGGGGCACAGGAAGTAGCAATGGAAAACAGGAAAATGTCTGTACATAGGTCCTGATTCAGAGAGGGAACAATAAGATCTGAGATAGGTTTATAATCTATTGCATCAATGAAAGAAGCATATTAGGCAAGGTTAGTGAGTTGCAGGCACAATTAACCATGATGTTGGGGCCATAACAAGACCTGGCTAAAAAAAAAGGCAGGAACGGATTCTAAAATTCCTGGATACAAGGTGTTCAGCAAAGAAAGGAAGGGGAACAGCAGTCCTGAATAAAGGGAATATTGCAGTGTTGGCAAGAGAGGAGGTCCAAGACTGATCACGGCAGAATCTATCTGGTCAGAGTTAAGAAACAAGAGGAGTGATTACACCACTGGAGCTATCACCCTTCAACTAATGGGAAGGATATTGCAAGTAAACTACAGCTACGTGCACAAGGAGCAAAGAGGGGGAGGATTTTCTGAAGTGCGTTCTTGATTAGTATGCTTCTGCTTCAGTGGGGGAGGCTGCATGTTTGGATTTGGATCTCGGAAATGAGCCAGGCCAAGCGGTGTAAGTATTAGTGGGGGAACATCTAAGAAACAGCTATCATAATATCTTAAAGTTTTGAATAGTTATAGGAAAGGACACACACCACTCTGAGGTAAAAATAAACAACTGGACTGGAACCAAAAGTCAATGGGATGAGAATGGATCCAAGCTGGGTACATTCAGATTGGAAATTGGCTGGCAAAACTGTGATTGAACGACGGGAAATGTTTCGGCTAGAGGTACCTTCCCCTGAGGGAGAAGGGGCAGGGAAGCTAAGGCCAGGGCTTCCCAGGTGACCAAAAAGACAAAGGGTAAATGAGAGCCGAACAAAGAAGCACATGACAAATGCCAAGACGTTAACATTCGAGAACTAGGCTGATTAAAAACTAAAGGAAACAAGAGGGGGAAGAGAGAGCATGAGAAGGTTGGCAACAAGTGTAGAAGAAAATCTTTCTTTCTTTTTCAATATTTTTATTAATTTCAAATGAAAAATACAAAATGCATGAAACAGAGGAAAAAATATTGCAAAATAGAATATATTGAATCACGCTAGAGATCACAATGCTTCATAAAAGAAAACCTAAAAATATTGTGCAGACATATGAAGAGTTTAATGAGAGGAGAGGGGAGCGGGTCAGAGACCAAGAAAGAAGTCTACTCATGGAGGCAGAGACTGTGGCTGAGGATCTGACCAAGCACCTTACGTCAGTGTTCACTGAGGAGGAAGATGCTGCTGGGGTCCTGTAAAAGGAGGTAGCTGAGATTCTGGATGGGCTATAAATGGATAAAGAGGGGATACTTGAAAAACTCGCTGCTCTTAAGCTGCTCTCACCTGGTCCAGATGGCTTTCATCCAGACGGGATGCAGAGGTAAGGAAGGAAGGAAGCTGCAGAGGCATCAGCTACAACCTTCAAAACATCTGTCGATTCAGGCTTCTGATGAAGGGTCTTCGACTTGAATCGTTAACTGTTTCTCTTTCCACAGACACTGCCTGACCGGCTGAGTTTCTTCAGCATTTTCTGTTTTTTTTAATAGATTCAAGGTGGTGTTGAAGACTGGGCAATGACAAATGTTACTCTCCTGTTCACAAAAGAATATCAGAGATCAGCCAATAAGGTGGAGATGACAAGTCATTTTTTTTCATCCTGATACCGGTGATATTGGAATTCTCTACTGGAGGTTCAGTCAGCAAGTATATCCAAACAGAGATTGATACATTTTTAGGTATTAGAGGAATCAAGGGTATGAGGTTGGTTCAAGAAAGTGGTATGAAACCTTATTGAACGGCAGATCAGCGACATGGGATTGAATAGCCCACTGCTTCTATTTCTTAAATTCTTTTGTTCTTAAAATCTTTCTCTTAAAGGAAGACTAGAGAAACAAAGGACTGCAGGTGCTGGAATCCAGATGAAAAACATAACAAGATGCTAGAGGAACTCAGCAGGCCAGGCAGCATCCGTAGAGAAAAGCAGGTGGTCAATGTTGCGGGTCAGGACCCCTTCTTCAGGACTGAAGATAGGAAAAGAGGGAGTCCAATATATAGGGGGGAGAACCAGGGCAGAATGTCCCACCCATGCCTCTTCTTTTCTTCCCTTTCCTAGACTATCTCTATTTTACCCTCCCCTCCCCCCATGGGGCATCTGTCTCCTTACCTTTGACCCATCCCCTGGTGGATCTACTCTCCCCTCCTCCCCCACACCTGCCTATCACTGTCTCTTACCTTCATCTACCTATCACCAGCTTATGCCCACCCGCCTCTCATTTTCCTACCTTCAGTCCTGAAGAAGGGTCCTGACCTGAAACATTGACTGCCTGCTTTTCTCCACAGATGCTGCCTGGTCTGCAGAGTTCCTCCAGCATCATCATGTTTTTCAAGTGTAATGTGGTGTTCACCAGGTGTCAGTTCAAGGAGCCACTTTTTGTATTTGGACTCAGTGCAATTTCTAAATTGGCAGATGACTCAAAACTCTGCATAGTGATCTGTAAGATGGATGGTAACAGATTTCAAGGAGGTATAGAGAAGTTGTTGGAATAGGTGGTTAATGAAATTTAGTACTGAGAATTGTCATGTATTACATTATGGTAGGAAGAGACAACATGAACAAGGGAACAACTCTGAAAGGGATACAAGGACACAGAAACCTGGGGCCTAGGTGCATAATTCGTTGAAAGTCACAGGTTAAAAATGTGGTCAAAAAATCAGTGAGAAACTTGGTTAAAAGGGACTGAGGGATCTTGATAGAGAGGATATGAAGAGGATGTTTCCTCTTGTGGGAGAATATAGAATTAGAGGTCATTGTTTAAAATTAAGGAGTTGCCCACTTATGACAGAAATTTGGTATTTTTTTTCTCTCAGAGAATCATCATCTCTTCCTCAAAGGGTGCTGGAAGTAGAGTCTTCAAGTGTTCTTAAGGCAGAGGTAGATAGATTCTTAATATGCAAAGGAGCTCAGTGAAACCTGGAGTTACAGTTACAATCAGATCAGCCTCATTGACTAGTGGAAGTGATTGAGGGTGCAAGTGAGATAATCTTGCTCCTAATTAATATGTAAAAATATACCTGACTTTGAACCTGAAAAATAGAAGTGTTGAGTACAATAACAAGGAAGTCATGATGAATCTGTATAAAACACTGGTTGGATGCAGCTGGATTATTCATTCTGGTTCTGGTTGTCACAGCTTAAGAAAGATGTCAAGGTTCTGGAGAGGGTGCAGAAGAGATTTACCAAGATGATTTCAGGGATGACGGCTTGAATTATGTGGATGGAATGGACAAGCTGGGATTGTTCTTGTGGGAACTGAAGATGTTGCATGGAGATTTGATAGAAGTAACTAAAATCCAAAGAAGGACAGAGAGAAATACAAACAGAAAACACTGAAGCTACTCAGCCACTGACATGAAATATTATGTATGTTTCTCTCTTTACAGACGCTGCTGAGCATTTCCAGCATTCTCTGGTTTTATTTCAGATTCCCTGCATCTGCTGTTTCTTTTTGCTTCTCGATAGAGAGAAATAGTTCCAATTGGTGGAGACATCAAGAACTAGGGAATACAGAATGAAAGTGATAGGGAAAATAATCAAAAGAAGCATGAAGATTTTTTTAACACATTGCCAGAGAAGGAAGGGAGGAAATTTCAATTTTAATGTTCAAAAAATATCCAGATAAGTATCTGAAAGAATTTGCAGTGGTTTGGAGAAAAGGTGATGGAGTAGTCTAGCTGAATTGCTCTTGTATGGTGACAGTCTGGAATTGATGGGTTGCATGGCCTTCTTCTGTGCTGTAACCATTCTGTAATTCCATGAATTTATGCATTCAATCATGGGGAAATATTATTTTATATATACAGTATTCTAATTATTTTCCCCAAAGACAAGAGTTTGAAATACCCTGAGTAATAAAAATCATATCAAGGAGTAATTAGTTCAAAGTGCTTCTTCAACTAGTTTCAATAATTAACAATCTTCCCTGTGAGTACAGCATTTGTCAGCCAAAGTCTCCAACTCAGCTGGTAGTATTGCATTAGATATAGTTGGATGTAATAGGGGTTGGGGATTAGTTTATCGATTACCATTTTACAAATATGATGAATACTTGCACTATCATAACATATTGAATACCATTAATCTAACAATATCCGGCAATAGCCCAGATTTTGCAGCTCGAGTATTGTTTAAACTGTTGGTACTCACCATCAACACTGTCAGCAAATTCAACAGGATGTACTGTACTTTTGGTTGTGTGAATTATAATTGCTTTAAAATATTTCAATGTATAATAGATAATAATAAAAACCTTATATTTCATTTTTATGAAGTTTAATTTATTATATTTGAACCTAAAAATTCTTAAGATTTTAATTAAAATTTGTGCATTTTACTTTGGTTTGATGCTGGTGAGAGTGCTTCAAAATGATCAGCTGCTCAACTAACTTGATGAGTGGGCACAAGAATCTGGAACTGCTGCTGGAAGCAACTGATGTTGGATAAAAGGAAGGTCATGCCACAGAGATCACTTGATCTTTGTGGACAGCTTATTTCAAGGTCACTCTCAAGTGTAGACATTTCACTGCTGACAGCAAAAATTGTGATAGTTTTGCTGTGTTTAAGCTCTAATTTTAATTTTCAGTGAGGATATGTACCAACTTACCATTATATTCCCTGACACCAGTTTTGAAATTGTCTATCTATAAAATTTTATTCTTGCTTCTGTTCTGTTATAGTTTGTGTCACCTTTATGTACTCTAATTTTATGTTTGCACTTACAGTAGCAACTACCTTAGCAAAGAATTCATGTTGTAATTACATCTTCCTTTCTAGTACCATGACATCTCAGTTTGGCTTCTCTCAGCTTCTCAAATTAAACCACAGAGAAACTAGCTCTAATTATTTTATTTCTCCAACGTGCTGTAAGCTTGATGTATAGCTGCATAAAGTAACACAAAATTGGAATATATACAAATAAGGCCAAAAGGTATGGCATTAAAATGGTCCTAAGTTATTTCAGGAAGAGCTATAGTTGCCTCTTTTCACTGGCTTTCTTAAATCAAAAATGCAACATGAGCAGGAAAAAAGACAAGAAATTATTTCTTTGTTCTCTATGATTCCAGAATTGAACTTCACATCCCAGTACTCCACTGGACAACAGGGTAATCTGATGCATCCAAGATTACTCATTTAAAAAATGTAACTATTAAAATACCAATGTAAGGCCTTTCATAATTCTGAAGCTATTCATCACTGGAAACTATAGAATAACCTATTGCCTAATTTGATAATCTAATAATGTTCTTATTTTCCCTCTTTAAAAACTAAATTTTGACTTGGTATGTAAAGTTGGACTAGTTTAAATTGTTCTGAACTATTAAGTAATATGTCATGCAGCTTCTGCAATATTTGTAACGTGGTTCCCTGTTCACACTGTGATCTCCTGTTTCAGACATTGAGCGTACAAGGTTACATTTCTATTCAATGGAAACACAGGCTTGCTAGTGGGAGCAGAAAACAATATTAAAATAAAAACACAGAGAACTAGCTTGATTGAATATTTCTCCATAATTTGATATCTGCAGTAGAAATCCAAGTATTGTTATCTTTCTTGATGTGATATTTGGCAGATTATCAATAGATCAAGTCTGATTATGTCCCCGACAGCATTTGATCATGTGTATACTCTATATCTCTGCTCCACCACACATCTAAGAAGATGTCATTTTATCTTTCTTAAATCAAGTTGTTAATCAATTTAATAAAACAAAATAACATCATTCAAGTCAATATGTCTTTCTGAGAAGAAATCTGGACTAGGTCTGCCTACATCATTAGAAAGAACATACCTGGGCGTGAGTTTGGATTCTTCTAAGAGTTTCCTAAATTCTTCTTTGGCCTGGAGTAGTTTACACTTTTTCTCTTTATATTCTTCTTTTATTCTTGCTTTGATAAATTGCTCAAAAATCTTTAATTTAAAAGCAATGTAGCATGAGTTGCATAATAAAGGTTGCTCTTAATTGCATTATAATTCATTTCAAAATGAAAATTATAATGATCTATGTTGCCATTAAAAGAATCATTTATCATATATGCCAGTTATAGAAATTAATTTTAACTCATGTTATTTACTAGGAAATATAAATAATCTATTTATTTCATAGCTCTTGGAATGTTTCAAATCTTATGTTTATTCAAAGGTTCAGGCATTGCATGTTGATGATGCTTTGCAATAAAGACTAAGAAAGCAAGGAAAAAAGATGAAGGTAATCATTTGAAATAAAAGTGTCTTAAGCCAAAAACAATATCTAGATAAGGGAAAATAAACTGCTCTTGTCATTACTCATATTATTAATGAATATGGTGCTTACAATGTGGCTTAATGTTCATTGATGGCATGGATTATATTAGCCTTTATCCACTACTGTATTCTGCATGTGGGTATTGAGACATCAGGAAGCAAACAATTAGAAATGGGTAACTCCATGGTGGGTTAATGTAGCATACAACACCTTTTGTTTACTATTTTCTTAGGTGCTCATGGTTAAAATTAAATTTAAATTAATTAAATCAAATAAAATATTATCAAAATGCAGTATCTATATTGACATCAAGACTGCTGTTTTGAAAGAGGAGTTGGAATTTTGTATTAAGTGCATTCCTTTTAGGTTGTAGAATCTAATTATTCAATATTAGGAACATAGTTGCTACCAAGTATTCTGAAATTCAAAGTAAAAATTGGGTAATTGTAGCAAGCAAATATGAATAAACACAATAAAAACAAAATATTTGGAAAAATAACATCAGGATGGATTCTGAATTAATTTTATGAGAAAGTACCAGTTCATCATCTTTGAAGGAAAACAGTAGAAAGATAATCAATACAGATGAATTGAGTTCAATCAAGGCACTCTTATAATTAATAATAAGAATAATGACGAGGCTAATAGTCCTCATTACTATTACTGACAGCAAATTCCAGAGTGCACACATGTGAAGCTAAATGTTGAAATCTGTATGTTGCAGACTGAGTCCTCTGTAGTCTGTGCTGTTACAATAACTCGCCATTATAAACAGGTTTGAAATTCATAAAAGTGTGTGAAGTTGCAAGACTGACTTAGTGATAAGCAACTAAAGATGGCAGAGGTCATAATGGCCAGTGCATTCAGGTGTGAGTCAATTTTTAATTCCATAATAATTACTACTAAGTGATCACTTGGTCCCATAAATTTTAATTTTACAGCTCTTAAGTCTCATATCTTTAGAATTTAAGTAGTTGAGTTTTCTTTGAAAAAATATTTTTTTAAACTTTTTCTTTCTGTCTCCTAGATGTTTCTCACTTTTTCTCACTCCTATCCTTTCAGTTATTTCTGTACATAAATGTACAAGTAATTAAGTCTTATTTTTATTTCTTTATACATTGTATTCTTTTGTAGAATGTTAATCCTTCAAAAAGGATGAATTGCTCTGGTTGAACTAGGAGGTCAACACACCATAAATCTAGTTTTAACAAATATTTTTTTTGATATTTCCTTACAACAGAGGATGAGGCCATTTGGCCCATCAAGTTTCAGACAGACCAATAGCATCAACCAATTCATCTCCTAATCTAGTTGCTCACACATGCCTATTAATAACCCTGTGGAATTTTATAGGATTACACCAGGAGTAATTTATAGTGGCCAATTAACCTAACAACTAACACGTTTTTTTAGATGTGGGAGTAAACTGGAGACACCTACATGGTCAGAGGGAGAACATGCAAATTCCACATAGCGAACACCAAAGGTCGGAATTAAAGCCAGGGTGCTGGAGCTGTGAGTCAGCTGCACCATCTGCACCACAACCAAAGGCAGGAAATCAATTGGCTTGCAGAGGTGGATTAGGCATTGGATACTAACCCCAGTGTAATGATGATAATAAATGTTTACCTCAAGACACTTCAGCAATATATACAGCAGAGATACAAACTTTTGCTGGTCTGCATTCTCCTCTTCTACAATGTATGTTGGAAGTGCGGATATAATATAAACCTATCTTAGCTATTGTAATCAATAATACTCAATTACTTTACAACAGTGGGTGCAATTTAAGGGGTCCACATTGAAGTACACCACTCCTCTTTTTGTTTATGATGGAAAACTCTCATTGTACAATGCAATCTATCTGGTATACTTGACTTGGCCAAAAAGGATAAAGCTTACCAGAACACCACAATTGAGCTTAAGCGTCATGCAGCTTGACTGCTCAAAATTATGCTTTTCTAATTGAGAGCCAAATGCTTGAGTTAATGTGTAATTTTCAAAAGAATAATTTATAATACAGGATTGAATAATTTAAAGCCCCTTTTTAGATGCATTTGGTTAAACAAGAGAGAGAACTGCAGGCTTTACATAATTTTAGTACTCTGGCTTGCTTAAAAGAAATAACATATTTTGAGAACAATAAAGGCAGCAGCGGAAAAAAAAACAGGCACCACTAAAATACTCTGTTCAGAATGTTGCTCAGCTACATTGATAGTTGAAGATTTATTTTTACATTTTCCTATTTCAGAAAATACTTAAGAACGTTGTGAACACTTTGTTCGACTTGGGCTTCTTTTGTTTGCTCCAAAAGGATATATGTCCATTATAAAATATTTACTTCCTCATTAAAGATTAATCCCACTTGTTGAAACATATTCTGTGCATTTAATATTAATAAAAAGAAATACCTGTTTACGTTCCTCAGGGTTTAGAAGGAGATAACGAGGGTCAAACACTATTTTGTGCAACTCCTTTTCCCAAGTAGAAAATGCAGAGACCTAAAGAAATAAATTGAAACTGTTTTATGTGTTGTCTACTAGGGAGCTTCAAACTGAGGTCACATTTCTGTACTGTTTATATTCATCAGGATTTGGCAGTGCAATGTTTACAGGGCTCAGATTAGTGCAGTTCATTTCACACAAGCTGCAATACAACAGATAGGACACACAAGGAAATGGCATTTGTCCTGTGAGGTATTCATGGACTATTAGCAGTTGAAGGATTACACAAAGTAAAGCTTTGGTACAAGATGATAACACACTTTGAGGATGATACAATGTCAGAAAGAGGAAGAAGTAATAGAAATTAGCCTCATGAGAATTCTGGGATATATTCCTGCCCTGAATCACTGTACAGACATAATACTTGCAATAATTACAATGGGGGGTTGGAGAGTATTTTTACCACAATTTTTGTAATTTCTCTTGATTGTTTGGCTGATGAAAATAGATGGTTTCATTAATAAAATTATAATTTGACCACTAATTATATTAAAATTAATTTTGCTGCATGTGTGAGCTATGGTGCTGGTGTATTGGGTAAATTAAGGATCAGTAATCTAGAGGCATGGATTCACAATCCAGACCATGGTACATGAGGAATTTGAATTAGAAAAACATCTGGAACTTTAAAAACTGGTTGTTGGTCTTGGATGGCTGTAAAACACAAATCTGGTTCCCAAATGTCCCTCAGGGGAAGACATCTGCCATCCTTACCCACTGTGACATGATTCCAGAGCAGTTAATGTGGTTGACTCTTGTATGCCCTCTGAAGTGGCCTAGTAAGCCAGTTAGTTCAAGGGCTACCAGGGATGGGCAGTAAATACTGGCCTTGAGAGTGACACTCGGATTCCAAAAAATAAAACTCATCAAATATTGCAGGCATAAAAATAATGTGGAACAATTAATTTCCTGAATATGCAAACAAATGTTGACACCAATGTTAGCATGGTCTATATTCAGCAATGCAGTTCTATAAGTTTCAAACTGCAGCTGGAATAAAGATTTCTACAAATGACAAGGTATACGATATATGCAGGCAGTTGCCAGACTTTCCACCAAATATGATTCCTGTGCAGCCAATATTAGGAAGACCTTCAAGATACTAAGATCCATCTATTGTGACTCACAAATTGTCCCAACTCAGGAGTGGGACAATTTGGCTTTGTTTTCAACACTCCAGAAAACTACAGATAGTATCAATTGCTCATGAAATGGCCACAATCTTGATTTTGCTGGCACCTTGTATTCAGAGACTTAATTTCCAGTCCTACTTTTAACGGACTCCCAAGTGACCATACTACTCCAGGTACTTATCAGAATTATTCAGCCAGAAATTGTTGCCAGTGCTGAGCAACCCACGCTTGCTGCTCATCTATATGTTACTTTGTCCCAATCCTGTGGTGTCACTTTGCTTCACAAGTTGTCCCAACTCATAATGGTGACAGCCTGAGTGGTGACAGGACATAATACAAAGCAATGTCTTCACAGGGGTGAGTCTGAATAAGCCTCTGCCACGGGTTAGCTGAAAAAATGGCAAGAGCTAGCTAAACCACAATCTCAGGCTTAGCTTACTGCCAACACACTGACATTCATAAACTTCAAAAATAATTAAAAACAATTAAAATTCATGGAAAATGAAAATAAAAATAAAAAATAATTAAAAATTTAAAATGTCAAAAGAAAATACTTTAAAACAATTAAGAATATTTCGACACTCAATTAATTTAAAAATATGAATAGTCTTATACTTACCTAGGTCTCTGACAGTTATTCCTCTGTATTGAACTGAATTGATTTGCTGCTCCTGCACCAACCCGATGTGCAACTACTGGCATTTCCCAATAAGTTCCAGCACACTGAAATTAACTCATGTGATCTTGATCCTGATATCCCAACACTTTCAAGAGCAAGGTTTTGGAGTGTATTGGCATTTACACTCTACAATCTGAAGTGGGTCAAGAAATTTTGCCTTCTTTTCCTTCACCCATGCTAATATTAATTTGCAAATGTCTCAAGTTATTGATGTTCACATAGCTCAGTGTTTCAATTTCAAATTCATCCATCAATATGCATTAACTATGCAAATATCTGTGCAAACCATCAAATCCATCAGCACAATCCAACAACTAATATAAGTTTGAATAGGACTGAGCACCTTGAGTTCTAAGATCTAAGTTGCCAGAACTTAAGGGCTACAAATCTGACCTCTGTAAAATCTGCAGAATGTTACACCTAAGATGGTGAAATTATTCGGGCTAAGGAGTCAGTGAAAGCTGGCTTCATCTACTCAATTATATTTCTGTCAGTGAGATTCCATTCGACTGTTTCATAGCAATTGATTCATCATAAAATTTCTGCCTGGGACTGCTTCCAAAATTCTGTAATTTGTGTTTTTGCAGATCTGGTAAAATGGATATTTTTCCTGTGAGCCACCACATGTTACTAAAGGTCATAGCTATAGCACATGTATCAATATGTTCCAGAAACAGTTTGACAGTTAGCACCTCCTACTTACTAACCTGAGTAGAATGATCCTTTTTCTTTATAAATCACAAAGTTCTCTTTAACAATAAACTGATCCTGTACAATGACACTAAACCTCTCAGTAGTAAAGTGATTTTTTTTCTCTGAAAATATGTAATGAGGTGTGAGAATATTTTAACTTGCTTACTAGAAAGACCAATAATTCAACACTAATTAATCTGGGAAATTCAAATGTACATTTTGAATTTATTGATTCCTTATTAATCAAGGCAGGGATTGGAAGACAAATAATCTTCCTCAATCAGTTTTCTCAAATTTTGCACCAACTTATTAATTTTATACTCAAAGCAAAATGGAACATAGAAAATAATTTTAAGGTTGCATTTCAAAGTTTAAGAAACAAACTTTCTCCATTGTATCAATATCCCTTGTCTTGTTAAAAATATGACTTGGATTGCTTTAAATCAATCATGAAACTCCTTTTAATACTTTGTCTGCAGTTCAGATTTTGGGTCTCTCAACAATATTCATCTTCTGCCAAATTGCACCAATAGGCAAGTGTGAGAGGTTGGCTGGATTGATGTTCTCAATTATTTTGCTTCTTCCTTCTGCTGGAGAATGTGGTAGACTCCATTTGACATGTATGATAAAAGAAGGATTCTGGGCACGAATGTGTTTGACTTTACTTTGTCTGATGTTGGACAGCCTGTATATTCAGATGTCACAATAATTATTTAAATACCTTGTGTACTGTAAGTTAATTCTATGATCTTGATCATCCAGATGGTGGGTGGACTCAGAATTTGGTCTGCAATGTTTCAAAGCTATCACTGACCCACAGCCATTGTACCATAGAACTAAATTACAGGCTTCAATTTCCTTGCCAATCTGAAATATATTTATAATCTGCTTCAATAATTTTTGTTAATATTGTCACATTTTTGGTTCAACAAAGTCCTCCTTTGTCTTTCTGATCACCTTCTAATTTTCTGGAAGCAGTAGGAAACTACAAAAGAGCATGGAACAGGAGAATAGACAAAAGAATGTCAGATGCAGTTTCACACAAGAATAGGCTGAATTTTCAGTTCTGACATGCCATCTGCTCACCACAGATCACCTTCCCCTTCATGCAGGGGAAAAGGAACAGAGCACCAGGGAAGCCATAGAGAACCAAAAATTCCTCTCCGGCCATCTCACTTCAGACCTGCAGAGGACCAGTTGCTGGAGAAAGCCAGAACTGGCGATGCTTGACTTCAATATCAATATGCATATTGCTGACCACTTTCACTCATAAGGACTTGAGGGCAGTAGGGAGTAAAAAATGATCACATGCATAATGATAACCTCAAACCTTCTGATTCTAACAATTCCAATTAATTTCATAAATCATTCACAGTGTCTTCTGATATCATGCAGGAGATAACTCACTCTGAGGGTTAAATACTCTGCACTGGGACCACCGAGCAGAGAGAGTGGGCGAGGGGAAGGTGTACCTGGTGATAGGATCCTGTTGGAGGTGGCAGAAGTTGCGGAGAATGATGTGTTGGATATGGAGGCTCATGGGTTGATAGGTAAGGACAAGGGGAACCCTGTCGGTGGGGGGAGATGGTGCTCCCTGTGTGGCTGCCTGTACATCAGTGAGACCCGACACAGATTGCGTGACCACTTAGTCGAGCAACAGCCAGGACCTCCCGGTGACCACTCACTTCAATTCCACATCCCACACCCATACTGACATGTCTATCCATGGTCTCCTCTAATGCCATGTTGAGGCCAGAAACAGGTTGGAGGAACACCTCCCATTCTGCATCATGAGTCTCCAGCCTGATGGTCTCAACATCGATTTCTCTAATTTCTGGTAACTCCACCCTTTCTTTTTCTCTCCCACCCTCACTCCTTTGTCTTCCCTTATTCCTATGGCTCCCTTCCCCCACCTTGATGACCTGCTCATCTCCCAACGCTGCACGGTAGTGTAGCGGTTAGTGTAACGCCATTACAGAGCCAGCGACCCGGGTTCAATTCTGGCCGCTGTCTGTAAGGAGTTTGTATATTCTCCCCATGTGTCTGCGTGCATTTCCTCCAGGTGCTCCGGTTTCCTCCCACATTCCAAAAACGTACGGGTTAGGAGCTGTGGGCGTACTATGTTGGCACTGGAAGAGACGTGACACTTGCAGGCATTGCGGGAAAGATGCATTTTACTGTTTTTTTTATGTACATGTGACTAATAAATAAATATCTGTATCTTTCTATTCAGTTGGCTCCAATGGGCAGGTCACACCAATTGCCTTTCTACTCCAGACTCCATTCTAAGCTGCATCATTAGCTCCCCTCCATGGGGGAATGTATTGGACATCCTTGCAGCAATGCAGCCTTGCTTGACACCAGTTTGCACTGTGATTGGGTCTGCTGCGATAAGATCACAGCTTGTATGTCATCATGGAATGGAGACGGATTTCTGCAGGCAGCCAAATTTGAGAAGGGTGATCCCTCACGTTTTAGCGGTCAAAGAGGGTCACGTATTGTGGTTGATGCTGATCACTGCATTTATCTTAGGATGGTCCTCTTAAGTATCTAGATGAGCACTTGAAGCACCAATGCACAGTAGGCTACCATCCAAATACTTGTAAATGGGGTTATTATTGATAGGTACTTGATGCTCAGCATATGCAGGGTGAGCTGAAGAGCTTATTTCTGTGCTGTCTGATTCTATGAATTGTTACATCGTGAAGATCATGTCCACCATGCCAAGAGATGGACAGATTCCACACTGTGATTTGGAGAGCAGCTCTTTGACTGCTAGGAGGAGGTGACTGAAGAGGAACCTGGTGATGATTTTCCCTGTGGCAGGGAGATTCCTAGTACCCAGAAAATGAATTTGTTTGCTTTCTTGAATATGGTCATGATCAAGTGTCTCTGAGGTTGCTGGTTTGTCCCCCTCTCCCCATACTCGGGGGACGAGGCTGTTCTGATGGCTGTTGCATCTGACAAGTTGCTACACATCAATAAAATATAAAGTGTCTCTAAAGGATCATGAAAACACTAAATAAATGGAATCTTCCTTTTACCTCAATGTCCCTTCTTTTTCTTTGTTATACCAGCAGCCCCTTACACAATTTAAGCAATTACTATTTATTCCACACTAGTAAGTTTATAGCTGGTTTTCTAAATGTTAATGTTCTAGATGTTATTTTGCTAGATTTTCTGTTTATGTTTTCGAGCGCTGCAGCAGTTGTCGATGGAGTGCAGAGGAGCTGAGCTGCGGATAGTTCGTGTCCCGGACGCCACGCCCGCAGCCGTTGCTGCAGCCCGGCTCTTGTGGGCGGACGGGATCGGCACGGACCGGAAGTGAGGTGGGGCCCGGGCTGGTGATGCCGCTGGGAAAGGCCGAGGCGGCGGCTGGAAGCGGAGTCTGGTGGGTCAGGTAGGGGAGGGGTAGGGTAGTGGGGGAGGTCCTTCATGATTTTATACACCTCTCTATGTCACCCTTCAGTCTCCTGTGCTCCATTAATAACGTCTCAGCCTGCTCAATCTCTCTGCATAACTCAGTCCCTTAAGTCCCAGCACCATCCTTGTAAATCTCCTCTACACTCTTTGCAGTTTAATGGCATTTGTCCTACATGAGGTTTACCAAAATGGAGCACTGTATTCCAAATGCAGCCTCATCAATGTCTTGCACAACTGCAACATAACATCCATACCCGGTGCCCTCACTGATGAAGGCCAGAATGCCAAAAGCCGCCTGCATCACTCTATTTGCAAAGCCACTTGTAGAATAGAGGGACCTTGGATTACAACACTACTCAGGACCTTACAGTTCACTGTGAAAGTCCTGCCCTTATTTGTCTTCCCAAAATGCAACACCTTTCACTTAACTGAATTAAACTCCATTTGCCATTCCTTGGCCCACTTACCCATTGATCAAGATCCTGAGGCTGAGGGGAGACCTGATAGAAGTTTACAAAATTATGAGAGGCGTAGACTGGTCTTTTTCCCAGTGTAGAAATGTCAAATACTGGAGAATGTGCATTGAAGGTGAGAATTTAAAGGAGATGTGTAGGGTGAGTTTTTTTAAATCCAGTGGTAGGTGCCTGGGACATGTTGCCAGGGGAGGGTTGTCCTACCAAGGGAGCCTAAACAGTTTGGATCAGTACTCCTTGGAGTTTAGAAGAATGAGGGGTGATCTTGGGGGTCATGACAGTAAATGTTGAGTTGTTTCCACTGGTGGGAGAATCGTAGTGAGGCAGTCATTTAAAATTGAGGTGTGTAGAGATTTCTTCTCTCGGTGGTGAATCTCTGAACTTCTCTGCCCCTGAGGGTGGTTGAAGTCAGATCATTGGATGTATTTAAGGTGAAGATTTGAAAGATTGAGGATCGAAGGCTCTGGAGAACTGGCACGAGGGATTGAGGCCAGCATAGATCAGCCATGATCATGTCGAATGGTGCGGCTGGCTTGAGGGGCTGAGTGGCCTACTATTTGTTCTAAGTTTGGGGGTAATGGTTTGTCATGAGGGGCTGAATGGTAGGTGGAGGGTGCCTGACCCTAGTCCTGCCCAGCTCTCTGTTGGTGCGGGTAGTCCCTGTCTCTAACAGTCTCTTTCTCCTGTTCCTCCAGCATTCCACGGCTCCAAGGCGGAGCGGAGCCGGAACCTGGAGAGGGTGCAGCGCAAAGGAGGGGTGATCGTCACCACCTACCATCTGGTGAACTACAACCTGGAACAGCTCTCCCACCTGGACGGCAGGCGGTTTACCTGGGACTACATGGTCCTGGACGAGGCGCACAAGATCAAGTCCCAGCTGAGCAAGACTACCAAGCAGGTCAACGCCATCCCAGCCAAGAACCGGGTCCTGCTGACGGGCACCCCAGTGCAGAACAACCTGCAGGAGATGTGGACCCTCTTTGACTTTGCCTGCCAGGGCTCATTGCTGGGGCCCCTGAAGACCTTCAAGGCGATGTACGAGACTCCCATCACCCGGGCAAGGGAGAAGGATGCCACTCCCCAGGAGAAGGCGCTGGGACTTCGCATCTCGGAGAGTCTCATGCGGCTGATCCAGCCTTACTTCCTGCGGCGGACAAAGGAAGGCATTCAGATGCTGGGGGGGCTGCCGGGGACTGAACCTGAGGGGCGGGAGCCCCCAGCTTTGGGTGAGATGCTGTGGTTGAGCAGGAAGAATGACCTGATCGTCTGGGTCCACCTCAGCCGGATCCAGGAGGAGATCTACAGGAAGTTTGTGTCATCTGAGCAGATTCAGGAGCTGCTACAGACCAAGCTCTCCCCCCTGGTCCAGCTCAACAACCTGAAGAAGCTGTGTGACCACCCAAGGCTGCTGTCCAAGCGGATCTGGGAGGAGCTGGGGCTGGGCGGGGGCGCCGAGGCCGGAGACGGCTACGACATCTGCCAAGTCTCCAACGAGCTGCTGGTGCAGGAGTCAGGCAAGCTGGTCTTCCTGCTGGGGCTGCTGGAGAGGCTGCGAGAGGAGGGCCACCGGACCCTGGTCTTCTCCCAGTCGAGGAAGATGCTGGACATCATCCAGCGGATCCTCACTGCCCGGGGCTTTCGGCTGGCCCGCATGGACGGCACCTTGGGCTTGCCAGAGCGCCAGAAGGTGGTGGAGGACTTCCAGCGCCGTCCCAGCTGCTCGGTCTTCCTGCTCACCACCCAGGTGGGAGGGGTGGGCCTCACCCTCACTGCTGCCAACCGGGTGGTGATCATCGACCCTAGCTGGAACCCCGCCACTGACGCCCAGGCAGTGGACAGGGCCTACAGGATCGGGCAGACCGCCAACGTGGTGATCTACAGGCTGGTCACCTGCGGCAGTGTGGAGGAGAAGATCTACAGGAGGCAGATCTTCAAAGGTGACTCCTGGTTGGGGCAGGGAGGGCAGCTGCTGGGGACAAGGAAGGGGGTGGGTTTGGTTGGTGCCACGGAGGGGCAGGAGCATGAGATCCAAGTCCCAGCTGAGCAAGACCACAAGCACGTCAAATCCATCCCAGCTAGGAACCATGCCCGGCTGACAAGCAGAACAGCCTGCGGGAGATGTGGCCCTTAGAGGTGATGGTTATGGGATCTGGAGTTGAGGCAGAGGATTGGGCACCCAGCAGATGGGCCAAATTGCCCCTGTGCACTCAGTTTGCCAATCACCTCTCCTTTCGCTTGCCCCGTATCTTCCCCTCACCTCCATCTCCGCATGGATAGGAAAGATTAAGTGGGCAAATGGGGTTAGCTTTGGGAATCTTGGCTGGCACAGACCAGATGGGCCAAAGGGCCTGTTTCCGTGCTGTAAGAGCCCGTCTCAGGGTGGAAAGCAGCCCTCTGTGGGGTGGGCGTTTGGCGGTGTGGTGAGCTGTGGCATTGCTGAGGGGTGCTATCTGTAATGATTGTGGAAGTGCCTGTAACCGCCCCCTCTGTCCCTGGCAGATTCCCTGATCCGCCAGTCAGTCGGGGAGAGGAAGAATCCATTCCGATACTTCAGCCGACAAGAGCTGAGGGAGCTGTTCGTGCTGGAGGACCCCAGGCATTCGAGCACGCAGAGGCAGTTGCAGACGCTGCACGCCAGCCAGCGGGAGATCGACGTGGAGCTGGGGCAGCACATCGCCTTCCTGCACGGCCTGCCCATGTTCGGTGTGACGCACCACAACCTCGTCCACTCGCAGGACGTGGCGCCGGACGAAGAGAACCGAGTCAGCGACCCCGCCTCGCAGCGGTACATCCAGGAGCGCGTGCAGCTGGCACAAGAGCTGCTGGCGGCGGGGTCGCAGCCGCAGAGGGAGCCGGGCTGGCTGGACGTACCCCTGAGCCCTCCGACTCTCAAGGGTAGGCTGGTCTCCAGGCTCCTTCCTCAACCCCTAGAGCTCCGGAGCACGGGATTGGGGTGAGAGGGAAAAAATTTGAACGGGACCTGCAGGGAAGCTTTTATCCCTTCACTGAAGGTGGTGAGTGTATGGAACGAGCTGCCAGAGGAAGTGGGTGAGGCAGGTACAAGAAGCACTTGGATAGGGATGTGGAGAGGTGGGGTATGGGCTGAATGCAGGAGATTGGGACTAGCTGGGTGGGCACTGTGGTCAGCATGGACTGGTTGGGCTGAAGGGCCTGCATCTGCACTGTATTACTCTGACTCTTCCTATGACCAGCGGAGGGGATCTGCCTTGCTTGAGCCCGTGTCCTGGCCCTAGCTGTGCCCAAAGCTGTGGGTTCCCTTTTTGTTAAGGGTTGCCTGCTGGCTGGCTCCGTATCCTGACACTGACCCATGCCTCTCAACCCCACAGTCTTGGAGAAATCTCCCCCCTGCGTCCAGGCCAAATTTTGTTTCAACAAAATCTTCCTCCTGGAGTAGTGGGCGCTCCAGATTTACGGGGACGTTGCCAGGACTTGGGGCTGAGTTACAGGGAGAGGTTGGGCAGGTTAGGATTTTATTCCTTGGAGTTTGAGACTGAAGTGACCTTTATAGAGGCATAGATATCATGAGGTGTAGATGGGGTGAATGTGCTATGTCTTTTCCCCAGGGAAAGGGAACCATCAACTGCTGGGCATTGGTTTAAGGTGGGAGGGGACCTGGAGGACAACTTCACACATGGAGCGAGCTGGCAGAGGTAGTGGCTGAGGCAGGTACAATAACAGTTAAAAGGCACTTGGAGAGGTCCATGGATAGGAAAGGTTCAGAGGGATGCGGGCCAAATGCAGGCAAACGGGACTGACTCAGGTCGGCATGGACCAGTTGGGCTGCAGGGTCTGTTGCAGTCCTGTAAGACTGACTGCATGGCTCGCCCCAGTAACGGGCACCTGGCTGCAGGCTGTTGATGTCAGGGGAAGCCCGCTCTGGAGCCTCCACAGGTTGAAGTGACCTTCCTGTGGGTTTGGGAACACAACTCGGACCAACACACCCCATGGCACTCGACGGTGGGTGGTGTCACACCAAGGCTATCTGCAACCTCAGAATGCAGAGGTTCCCTCCCTGGAGCTGCTTTGGGGCAAGAGCTGTCTCTGGTCTCCTTAACTAATGTTAGTCCCTTGTCCAACATCAATGAAAAGTCAGAAGTGAATTGGATGTTTTCTACATTACGTTGGAGGTGATGGCCAATGTCCAAGGCAGCTTCATTCTGTAAAGTGCCTGAGATCGTGTGAAAGGTGCTTCAGATATAGAGCTACACAACACTGAAATGGGCTTCTTGGTCCAACTGGTCCATGCTGACCAAGTTACCTAACTAAGTTTGACCCAAATCCCTTTAAATCTATGTGGCAAACCCTCCTCAGGACAGGACAAATTTCCTCACTCCTGGATCCTCAGGTGCTGCCTGGTGAGGCAGTTTGACCACATTGTTTCTCATGCTGGCTC
>JARFYF010000012.1:25832143-25845826 GCA_030265395.1 Rhina ancylostomus | reverse complement strand
ACTGAACTTTGAGAACTGTTCTTAGACTTGGGGTTTGGGAACTTGCCACACACACACTTTGGATTTATTTTGGGGTCAATGTCTGATATCTAATGTTTTTATTTCTCTTATTATTACAAGTAGTTATTAATAAATAGATTCTAACATTTAAACATGGCTTGTTGTGTTTCTCTTGTTGCTGGTACGTAACAGGAGCTTTAGCACAACCTGATAGAAATATCAGAGATGCTTCTTAAAAACCTTTTTTAACTTTTTTTGCAATCTTCCTTCAGGTTGAAATATCTATAAATTATGAATGACTGGAACACAATGCAGAGGTATGAATCATGCTGAACTTTGCCCTGCATGTGCCTGCATTTCAACAGCTAGCATTGATTACTTTTTTTTCACACAGAAATGAAGCCTTCTGTTTATTTGGTGACTTAAGCAGTTGAAAGTGCTTTATAGTTAATTTTATTGAAGTGTTGTTGCAATATAGAAATGTAACAGCCAATTTTCATACAGCATGTTCCCTCAAGTCGCAATATGATTATAGAAGCATAACTCATGTTTTAGTAACATGGGCTGGAATATAAATATTGACGAGATCATCAGGGAGAATTCCTCAAAATAGTTTCATGTAATCTTTTACTGAAAGGTAACTGGGCCTTTTGCTTAGTGTCTCATTCTGGAGATGGATGTTCTGACTCATTACTACGCTGGAGGGTCAGCCTGGACTGAATTCACAACAGTGAATGAAAATCATCTAAAAAAGGCTGAAATGAAAACAGAAGATTTTGAAAAAAATCAGGTCAGGCAGCATCTGTGGAAAGAGAAACAGAGTCAGTATTTCAGGTTGAAGACAAATTGAGCTCTTTTTTTCTGCCTGTATTAGAACTGGCTATTTCTGCCGATCACCCATCTGTGATCTGGACACAGTTTCTGTCTCTGTCCATTAGTACAGCTCAATCTGCTGGGCATGCCAAACAACTCTGCTATGAGCAACACATAGTGCTGACAAATAATGCATAACTGGCATCTAATTGCCATATTAACCCATTTGGTCTCACCCTATCAGAGATATTCCCTTTGTCCTTTTTATCCACCAGCCATGTCAGTATTGATACCTAACATGTAAACTGTGACTCAGCTACTTAACCTCATTATCTACTGTCAATGCTGTTTGCAGCAGTGCTAGCAGTTAACTGGTAATTATGCTAGGTGCAGTAATGTATTGGTTTGCTAATGGATTCTCAGATAGCTCTAAAACATCAGAAGAAAATGTCCTAAAAATGACCTATCATCATTAAAATTTGTTTTCCCTTCACTGACAAGGCCAACATTTCTTGCCAATTTGTAATATATCTTCAAAAGATGGTGGTGAATTGTCTTCTTGAACTGCTGATGTCCTTCTGGTGAAGATACCCCTATAGTGCTGCTGTATTGCTAGTTCCAAGACTTAAACATAGCAACAATGAAAGACCTGTAATATATTTCCAAATAAAGATGCTGTCTGACTTGGTAGGGAACCTGCAAATGATGGAGTTCCCATGCATCTGCTGCTCTTGTCCTTCTTGATGTTAGAGCTTATGGGTTGGAAGCTCCTTTGGGAATAACCTGATGATATATAACCGTATTTTCAAGGATGCCAGTGATGTTATAGGCATAGATCTAATATTAAATGGTAGGGGTGAGAACTTTATGGTCCAACTGTGCGGCAGTTGATCTTCAACAGTGATCAGATGAATCATAGCAAAACTGCTCCACCTCGGTTCCTTCTAGGCCAAAGAAAATTCATGCAATTGCTGTTTTCCACTACAACTAAGGAAACCATACTAACTCCAGATAAAAAAAATAACCAGCTTCTTTGTCACCTTGCAATCCCCATATCAAATCAACTATGTTCTCTTAAATGCTTTGCTACATAATTTATTGTTGCATTGAACCTTATTTTGAAAATTCACTTTTATAAAACCCATAATAAGCTTATTCTCTAAACATACTGGTTGTATTAGAAGATTTGAAAACTAGCCTGTAATTCACTATTTCAAATTCATTGCCATAAATTGATGCCTTTCTATCCCACATTTCAAACCAAGCTATGGACTCTAAGAACCAATAGTACCTCAGATATAGTCAATGAAATGAATGGACATCTCATCACTGCTAATTTTGGTCCCCTTACCTAAAAAAAAGAGTCAGTCCAACAGATTCACCAAGCTAATTTCTGGGATAAGAGGGTTCTCCTAACAAGAGAGACTAAATAGTTTGGGTCTGTATTCTTTGGAATTTAGAAGAATGAGGGGTGACCAGATTCAAACATATAACATCCAAAGAGAACTTGAGAGTGAAGATATTGAGATATTTTCACTAGTGGGAGAGACATAAACAAGAGGTCAGAGCAACAAAATAGGGGGATGGTCATTTAAAACAGAACTGTACAAATCATCAGATATATTTAAGATGAAGATAGATACAGATTTGGAAGATTGAGGTAATGAGTGTTAGAAAGTAGAAATGTAACAACTGCAAAGACAGAAAAATGTGAAATGATCTGCACAAGAGAACTGGAAACAGATTGTAATAACCTGACTACAAGCAAGTGAACTCCATCTGAAATACTGCCTCCAAATCTTGGCTGAGTCTAGCAGCAGGCTACACTCCCATATTTTTCCAGTTGCTGGATAAGCAAAATCTACATGTATTCGAAGGTGCAGTGAAATAGTGGAGATACTAAGGTGGTAAAATAGCCATCTTTACAGCATTTTAGTTTCTTCAGAAGTCACAGAGGGACTCCAATGGAACCCTCAAGGAGACTTGACATTTTACATCATGCGTGAAAAGTACTTTCCATTTGCTACATGCTGTCTGCATAAACATTCAGATGTCCTTGGATATTTTATTTTGTTAGTATTAATACTATTCTCTGAAAATTTCAATAACAGCACTTTCACATGATGATAATGATCTCCTGAGGGAAGTAAAGCAGAGATAAGATTCTATCCTTGCTAATGGTGCAAGGAAAATTTCTGAAAACAATGTTTTGTGATCCTTAAGTGCAATTGAACACAGCTCTGGGAGATTATTAACCAACGATATCAATTCAGCAGTTGAACATGTAATATATTTTGAACAAAAATGTCTGTCTGCGACAAAAAAAGAAAAGCCTCGTTCCTTAAACAGGAATGGTAACTCCTCTTGAGTATAATTGTACATATTACATCCACAAACAAGAAAAAAATGCTAAAATACATTTCCTTTCTGGATGTAAAATGGTGCCACCCAGAAAAGGTGAACAGGAATGGAAAAGCTGCAGATTTCAACTTCAGCACATCTACATCCATTTCACAAGGTTTTTATCTATTATCTGCTGCAAGCTCTCTATTGTGGGCCATTTGGCTCTCACTCTGACAACACAAGAGGCTTGTGTGTAAATTATAATATTAATGCTACCTAAATTAGCAATGGCAACATTCTTCCTTCTACCACCATAAACTAAGTGTGCAATCAGAATGGTTGATGAGAAATGGAATGACGTCCTCATTGAATATGGCCAGCATCCTTCCTTAGTCTTTGATATATTTAGAATTGCTGTCCTCCTCTATCTTCCTTCCTATCTCCTCTTCATCTTAGACTGTTCTTTGGGATTGAGGACACTTGTTTCCACCCTGGCATTTGGGATTCTGAGGTGCTTAATGAGGTCAACATGGAAAACACATTCTTCCACAGATGGGGCAGGGGGGGACTAATGGGACTGGCGGATGGGACGTTTGTGAGGTGTGGGCTCCTTACGGGCTTCGCCTCAAAGTTTGAATACCACCCCGACTGCCCTTTCACTAATTTGAGTGGCCATTAGCCATAGATTCACAGGAGTTGATGACAGTATTACACTCCTTCAAGCATGTTTTGTGAACATCCTTGAATCTTTTACACTGTCTACCTGGTAACCTCCTCTGATGACAGATTTCAGAACAGAGAGTCTGTGTCTACTCGATCACACCCAGCGAATCATCAACCCATCTTTGCACCATCTCCAAGGATGCACCCAGACTTTAGGAAAAGTCTTTGCAGCTCCTTTTCCACAAAGTGATATTGACTTAGTGATGCGTTATAGTGGTGTCACAATTCAGCAACACTCCAGAACATTCATGTCTCCATCTCAATTGAAGATAGTATAGGTACCATCAGCAAAGCTGATCAATCCACCATGCTAACTTTGATCAAAAGGTCACAGATGCATTGTTCAATTGGGTAAATCACTTAATCATAAAATACTGGAGGCACACAACTGATTTGTGATGAATGGTTATTTCTGAAACAATTTATCTTTCCTTCCTTGATGTTGCTTCACCTGATGAATGCTTCCAAGAAATCATGTTCTTGTTTCAGAGTTTCAGCATCAGAGAGATCCTCAGATTGTTTTCCACAATAATTTAATCAGTTTCCCCTTAAAAAAAAGGGAAATTCTGCAGTATTCTCCACAGTTTAGAGTATCATTGTCCACTCAGTACTGGATGGTAATGTGTGTCTGACAGAAAAAGGTGTCCAGGTTCAATGCCACTAAGTGGCCTGTACAGATGATATACTTAAAGGAAAATGCCAAAATAAGACTGCCATATGATATACTTGAACAAATTTTCTTGGAAATCATAAGCCACAGAGAGCAGAATGTAAAATTGCACTTTTACTGTTTTATAACTCCTTTATAATCCTGTATCCTTTTTGGTTATAGCTTATACCCACACTAAGCCACACTTGAGTAGGACAGTTGCAATTGACATCTAAACAAACCTTCACTTACTACCTGTTTTCATATGCTATTCTGATATGAACTGCTAAACCTACTGGTTTGCATTATTGCTCAATGTGCAGTTTTTTTCTATTCCATCTGGATGTTTGTAAAGTCTGGACTTGTCAAAGAAATGCTGCACTGTTTGATGGACACCACATCACAAAAAGGGCTGCCCGAGATGTTCATTTTATGAAGAACTGCTTTAAACCAGCTGTATCTAGATGTCTGTCTATTTAGACTTCCCTGTCAAAGTTGAATCTAATCATTTAAATATTGCAATGAAATGTTGCAGGAGCAGATCCAAACCTCCAATGGTTGGATCACTCTGTTGATGGCCATTGGTTTGGTTCACCATCCTCTTTCTCTTCCAGGAGCACATGAACTTGGTGCACAAAAAATTTGCAGTGTTTAAGTCTGCCAGATCCACTCTGCTCAGGTTCTCAGTTACCACTTGATGGTACCTTTATCATCTTTGGCTTTCATTGCCACTTGTAAAATCAGGCTTTGTCATTTTTTGCCTTTTGGTCTGATGTCTCAGAAAGGACAAAGTACATTTCTATGTATGTAAGTTGTGCAACCTCGAGTGAGTCTCAGTGCCCTGTTAAACAGAGTGCCAAGTTTCCTAGTGTGACAATGTCCAAATTAGGTGGGATATATCAAGCAATTGCAGTAGATGCAGTTATTTTGAGCATAATTAAATCAGCATTTCACCACATTTTATGGTGACTAGACATCTTATGGCAGAGCTCCATTTTTAAATCAATGTAATACAACCTAGCAGCATGAACACATGATTTGATATTTGCTACTTCAAAAAAATCAAGTTTACAGCTCCATTTGCATGGCAAGATCATATATTGTTATAAAGGTATTTTTGTTTTCACTTAGCAAGTATCAAACCATGACACTTCATATTTTTTCAAGCAAGGTTATACCATTTCTCATTATTATGCAAGGCCATTATCAAGGTATTAATGAATTTTTCTGCCCTGTGCTTTAAACTTGTCAATAAAATCCATCAAATTTTAAAACCACAGAAATAAATGTGAAATAGAGCTGGCTTTTGTTGCTTAAATTAATTGTTAATTTAAACTCTTATATAAGCACATGTTCAATCATTCCAAACACATCTTTAAGTAATGCCAGTTTAGATACATTAAAAAGCTTGATATGACCATACCAAAATAAATGCAATTAAATTTGCAAATTGCATAATTATTCTTTGATGGAATTTTTTTTAAATTTTCATTCTGTTTAATCAAAGTATCATAGTATAGCTTTGTATGGACTTACAAACATGCCAATGACCATGACAAGTGAATGCCACGTTTTAAAAAAATCCTAATTCCTTGTTATATAAATGTTTTTGACATAGTGAGCAAAATCATTAATATTGCTGCTTGAATCTTGCACAATGGCTATATGTGCTTCACTAACATCATTGTGGAGAGATCCACATTTTGCAGATGCAAGCAACTACTGAATCAGAATCAGGTTTATTATCACTGACTTATATGTTGTGAAATTTGTTGTTTTGCGGCAACAATACAGTGCAAAGACATAAAATTACCATAAATTACAAAATAAATAAATAGTACAAAAAATGGAAAATGGGTAGTGTTCATGGGTTCATGGACTGTTCAGAAATCTGATGATGGAGGGGAAGAAACTGTTCCTAAATTACTGAGTATGGATCTTCAGGCTTTTGTACCTCTTTCCCGATGTTTGCAACAAGAAGAGGACATGTCCTGGGTGGGTGAGAGTCCTTAGTGATGGATGCCGCCTTCTTGAGGCAACGCCTCTTGAAGATGTACTTGATGGTGGAGAGTGTTGTGCCCATGATGGAGCTGGCTGAGTTCACACCCTCTGCAGCCTGTGCATTGGAGGCTCCATACCAGGCTGTGGTGCAACCAATCAGAATACTCTCCACCGTACATCTGTAGAAATTTGCAAGACTCTTTTGTGACATGTCAAATCTCCTCAAACTCTGAATGAAGCAGAGCCACTGGTGTGCCTTCTTCATGATTGCATCAATGTGTTGGGCCCAGGATTGATCCCCCGAGATGTTGATGCCCAGGAACTTGAAGCTGCTCACCTTTTCCACCAATGGCCCCTCGATAAAGACTTCTGTGTGTTCTCCTGACTTCCCCTCCCTTAAGTCCACAATCAATTCCTTGGTCTTGCTGATGCTGAGTGCGAGCCTGTCATTGCAACACCACTCAACCAGCTGAGTCCTGTATGCCTCCTTGTCGCTATCTGAGATTCTACCAAGAACAGTAGTGCTATTCTACCAAAAACAGTACTGCACAACTCAGAAAGCATTAGATGTTCTTAGAGTTGATGATCACGTTGTGCAGGCCCTCCTAGCAGATCTCTCCTGATTGTTCAGAATGCAGCATAATAGACCTTCTGACACTACAAATCATGGGACTGGGGTCATATATCAACATGAATGGTTTTGATTGGTTTTGGTGAGACCACACCTGGGATATTTTCTACATTTATGTCCTAATGGCTAAGGAAGGAGGCACAGCAGCAGAGATGAAGTAGATTTGATTCTTGGAGTGAGGGGGCTGTCCTGTGAAGAGAGATTGAGAAGGAAGATTGAGTTCATGTTCATGAGGTTATTAAATGATGTACCAAACCAAGGGGATAGGACCACTCTTGCTGCTGCTTCTTATGCTCCAAATGGAAAGTTCACCAAGACCACTCAGACCAGGAGATTAGTGACATAGAACATTGAAATAGGCCCTTTGGCCTATTGTGCTCATGCCAATCATCAGGCATGTATCTATACTGTGATGGAAAGATTTAGCTGTGCAGAGAGAAGATGAAATTTCATGATTAGTAAATGTGTGACACTGCAATGGATGGTTAACTGGTGGGACTAAATTAAATTGTTATAAAGTGTGGCACCTTGGAATAAGGAATATTCCTGGAGACTTTTCCCCTTTGTTTGTACCTAGTGTCTAATGTTTTTTTCTGAAGATATTCTCTGATAGTTTGGACATCCAATAGAATTTCCATGTAACTCACCTGCTTCACAAAGCATGAGCTGAGATATCTCCAAAAAGACCATCATTGTGCTGCTCTGTGAAGTTTCCTCAAAGTAACCAAATCTGCCAAAATGCGATATCCCTATAACATCAAATATATGGGTGAAGGGAACTGCATTGATACAATTTCAAGTTTTGCTACCTTTCAAACAGCTCGCACACCACCCAGATTTCAGAACAGTAATTTTCAAAGTAACACCTTGCAAGTGACCTTAACCAAAAGTGCCCATGGAAATTGGGAGACAGACTACCATGACATAAAATGTACACTAAAAATTGCACTTGCATTGCCTACTTTGGGCAGAGCCAGACAAGACCCATTTATCAAAGCAGTGCAATAAGAATGGAAACATGGACATTTATCTGTTGCTGATGTTCCTTGGGTTCGAAGTTCTGGGATAGCATCCATAGAACCATAGGACAATACAGCAAAATACAGGCCCTTTGGCCCTCCATGTTGTGCCACCCTTCAAACCACACTTAAGACTATCTAAGGCACCTAAGACTACCTGTTGTTATATCCCTATAACAAAAATAAAATTTGCAGATACTGGAAACGTGGAAATAGACATTCAAAGTTGGAAACGCTCAACGGTCAGGCATCTTCTGAAGTGGAAGAAATAGCTTCAATAATTCAGATTGATAATGTTAAGCCCTATAGTCTTTTGCCAGACCCTCCATGAAAGGAAATTCATGCAGACTATATATCAGATACCTGCTGAATTCATCTGTCTAACCGGCTGTCAGAAATCTAGGACTCATGTATGCAGAAAGGTTTCATATTCTTCACTCCTTTAAAAATAGCCTTATCTGTCAATTATGATCAAAGAAACAACAGTGCAAGTTCCACTAATATTAAATCACAATATCACAAAGTTCCAATGGAATGCCAAATATGCATTGTCTGGAGTCTGTCTCACTGGGCACTTCAGTGACTGAAGCTTCAACATGTTGACTTGAAACATAACACATGGTCATTTTTATTTATACTGCCCAACTATTACTGACACTAAATACATTAATCTTTGACACAGTGTATTAACAAAATCTGTATAAATAATAGATGCTTGTACATTGAAGGACAGAAAGCAATTTACAATGCAACTTCCTTCCAACTCTGGCAGAACATGGGAACTGGAACAAAATCAATTACTCTTCCTTTGAACTAAACTTTGAATAAAAAAAGGCTGCTGCCTTGGAGCTAAAGGTGATTTACTTCAGTAAAAATAAATCAGCACAAATTTGAGACAATATATAATTTTTCTCTTCTCAAAAGATTGCTGAAATGTATTGGACTTGTTGGCATTCAACTAGTTATTATCATTGCATGATAAAATTTTATTTGTCCTGGATCCAACTTTTAGCTCTCTGATGGTTCCTCTCTTGGGTGCTACTGTGTAAGCATGCTGAACATCTTCAGGCTGAACATTTGCCTGAGCTGAAATATTGAGAACGGAACATGATATCACAGGGACTTAATAATAGGATCCCTTCAATTATGTGGTTCCTCAACAGGCATGGGTTCTAATTCACCCAAGTACCTAGTTTTTCACTGCCCTGCAGTGCTTATGCAGCTTTAAGAAAGCTCTGCTACTGAATTGGGCATGACTTAATTGGCGATCATTGCCTCTATTCAAAGCAGACAATGAGTTAAAATATCCCATAAACTGGCTCTTATGGATTAAATACACAGTTACAATTGTTGCAGCTATGTTTTAAAGTCAACAAATAATTAATTTTCAAATCCTTTCTTTCAAAAGTCTTGGAAATATTTATACGTTACATGCCTGAGTATTGGGTTTACTTTTCAATTTCACAAGGCAGTGAAGATTTCAGATAACAACAGCAGAATGTTCACACTTGTTATGCACTTAATTTCTATAAACAAACTATTGTTAAAAAAATTAGGGGATACTGCATGCATTGCACAGTTCACAACTTTCTTTCTCAGTCCTTTGTTGCATGAATTCAGACACAGGCAGTGTGTGACACATACTTGGATGCCACTCCTATGATTTTCCTTCATATACCTTTGGCCATTTTACTGTGTAGGCAAGTCACATAGATCTAGGCTTCATGGAACAAGCAACACCATTTTCTTCTTTGTGCAGTGTAATGAGTTTGAGGTAGACCCAGCCTCATTACACTTTCGCAAAAAATCAGCCTTGACCAGAAGTCAATCAGGCAATGGTCTGCGCTGAATGTCCTTGTGGGCCTCTGAGAAGAGGAGACAGTGGGTCTTTCAGATAATTAATAAGCAGATTGCCAAAATCATTTGTCAGAATGTCACATTGATGGAAGTTTCAAGCAAGCACAAAGAAGCAGCAGCAGAAATGCATACTGCTACAATCCATAACCTTATGACCCAGCATAT
Organism: Rhina ancylostomus; assembly: GCA_030265395.1. Classification (NCBI taxonomy): domain Eukaryota; kingdom Metazoa; phylum Chordata; class Chondrichthyes; order Rhinopristiformes; family Rhinidae; genus Rhina; species Rhina ancylostomus. Next base: position 25,835,625 of record JARFYF010000012.1, on the reverse strand, counting down.
ACCTCACTCTAGTATTACTATCAAAACAGCAGTAACAGCATTAATAGAGAAAGCTCTGCAATCTCACAACTAACTGATCCAATAGAAGCTCTGCATTCCAACTACTGTGCTGTAAATGATAATGAACAATTAAATATCAAACAAGAGGAGGAGGCTCCAAGAACATCTCCATTTTCAACAATAGTGCAGCCAAGCATGTGAGTACTAAACACAAAGCTGGTGCATTCACAGCCATGTTCAGCCAGAAGTGCTGAAAGTTGATGCATCTCAGCTTCCTCCTGCAATCCCCACAGTTACAGAAGCCAGTGTCTAGCCAATTCAATTCACTCTGTGCAATATCACAAAATGCCTGGGAACATCAAACTTCCTATTCTTATTTTAGTGTTTGCCTTTTAATCATAATTGCATTCATCTTGTATTTTGCCTTAACACATCTTGTTCACTGAGGCACAACACATCTTCTCTGAAAATTCATAACCTAACTTCATACAAATGCATCTTCTCAGAGTTGACAAATGGTGTGCAGTAATGTGTTTACAACCAGGTTGCATATTTTAAGAAATGCTTAAACTTGCATGCATAAGTTAATATATAGTGCTTTGAACACAATAGGGTTCCCTAGCTTTTTCTAAACCAAAATGAGCAGTACTTCTTAGAATACTGCACAACTGCAATATCTAACCTTTGCGTTCATTACATATAACATTGGTAGACTAAGAAGTAACTCATTAGTCTTAATGTTGCCCTTTGGTTCAGTGCCAGCAGCACTGGAATGTATGTGTTACATACAAGACAATGACTTTTCCCAGACATTTTAGATACTTTAAGAGAATATGTTGGAATATTCATTACAAAGCTCGTATAACAAGAGGAACTCATACTTCAGGCTGCTGTTCATTGACTACAGCTCGGCATTCAACACAATCATCCCATCCAAACTTATCATCAAGCTTCTAGACCTGGACCTTTATTTCTCCCTCTCCAACTGGATACTCGACTTCCTCATTGGCAGACTTCAAATAGTGAGGATTGGTAACAACCTCTCCTCCTTGTAGATCATCCACACAGGTGCACCTCAAGGCGTCATACTGAGCCCTTGTTCTACAATCTAAATATAAGATAAGATATCTTTATTAGTCACAGTACTGTGTACGCACAGCTCCAATGCCATCTTCAAATTTGCCGACAGGTGGCAATGTGTCAGCCTGGTTGAGTGGTGCCACAACAACCTCTTGCCCAACATCAACAAAACTAAACAGATGATTGTTGACTTCAGGAAGGGGAAGGAGGGTGAACATGCACCATCTACATTGAAAGATTGGTGGTGGAGAGAGTCAGCAGCTGTAAATTCCTAGGTGTTAACAAAGCATGTCAGCATCTTTACTTTCGTAGGAGGTTAAGGAGGTTCAGGTTGTCACCGAATACTCTAACAAACTTCTACGGATGTACTGTTGAAAGTATTCTGACTGGTTGCATCATGGTCTGGCACGGTAATTCAAATGCGCAGAAACACAAGAAGTTGCAGAGAGCAGTGGACTCTGCCCAATACATCATGGGCACATCCCTCCCACTATTGGTAGTATCTGCAGGAGTCACTGTGTCAGGAAGACAACATCCATCATCAAAGATCCCCGCCATCTGGGCCATGCCATCTTTTCACAACTACCATCGGGCAGGAGGTACAGAAGCCTTAAGTTCCACATCACCAGGTTGAAGAACAGTTACTTCCCTTCAACCATTCGGTTCTTGAACCAACTGGCAAAACCCTAATTACTACAGTTTAGCAACACTGTGATCACTTTGATCACTTTGCATGAAAATGGACTTTGTTTTTGTTCTAATTGTGTTCTTTCTTGTAAAAATTGTGTATAGTTTATGCTTAATTTATGTTTTTTCTTGTGAATGCTGCTTATGTAATGCTATGCCTGTGATGCTTCTGCAAGTACGTTTTTCATTGCACCTGTGCATACATGTACTTGTGCATATGTTAATAAACTCGACTTTAACTTTGATAAGTCTACAGACATTCAAGTTCCTTCATACGAGTTTGACACAATCATGGATTTTCAACGCAAGCAGGTCACTATGAAATGGGCTCTTCTGTTATTTGAGGAGGTTTATGGAGACTGGAAGAGTAGGTTGCTAAGAGGTTGTGCAGTCTTTTACAGAATTATAACAGCGGCAATATACAGGTACCCTGTAATTTTGGTGTAACGTCACTGTGAATTGTACATGATATATGGACTGTTGAAATAACTAGGGTTCACTGACTGAATTACTTTTCTTTTTATATTTTCTAATGAACTTGTCACTGCTTTTCACCAACATGGCTTTAAAACAAAATATATCAATGAGGCAACTATATCTGTTAAGAAAATAAATTTTTCTTCAGCAAGGATTTCATTGAAGTGTCAGGAGAATATATCATTAGCAGTATACTGTATCTCCATGTTTAAATGAATAATGCACCCAGACCCTGAATTTAAACTCCATAATTTGGATATAGAGACACTCTGCTTAATTTAGAGTTTACGAGCCATATATCACACAGATGTTTGTGTATATAGTAGCATTGTTCTCCAGGTTCCTCTCAGATAATTAATCATTACTCGGTTAAGACGTCAGACAAGATAACTTGTCAGGCTGAATGGCGGCTTGATTCAACCACTGTGAAGAACATAACAATAGGTATGAAGCACTAAACAATGTCAACTAGGACACCCCATCCTTGACAATAATGTTAGAACCACTTTGGATTTTAAACAGGGGCCTGATAGGGGTGAGGGGTGGGAACAAGAGCACAGCTTTCATTAATGGAATGTGTTATCTGCGGTATATACAAAACTAAGAACCACATCCAGGACACATGCCCCAGCTCTTTGACCCTGTAAATAAGTAATTTAACATTTTATTCCCCTTTCACCGCACCAACAGTATTGGTTTGCATTGAGTATTGGCTGCTTTCACAAAAACAAAATAGTTCTACACTTTGCGCGCCAGGTGCTCCTTAAAGGGGAAGGAAATCTTGTTCCAACACGAAGGTTAAGTTTGTTAAAAATAACTTTCTGAACGTGGAGCCAGGAGAAATGGGTTCTGCGCAACAACTGTCTTCCAGTCACCCACCCAAAGGTCCACAATCCCACATTTCTCCCAACCTCTCCGATTGTAAATTTAACTCTTAGCACCAATTGCTGGCACTTCAGTTTGCCCACCTCTGATGGTTGATACATTTTTTGCTGTCCTTCTAAGGGCTTCAATGGGAGCTCCTGTCAACTATATTAACAGCCCAATTTTTGAGGCCTTGTCTCTGGTGAGCTGCCAAGGGAAGCTCATTTGGTGTCGGGAGCTCGTTGGCTCAAGGCGAATGAGGCTAGAGGCTCAACATAAGGTGCAGTTTAGGTCTAATCACTGACGTTCAAGGACAATTCTGTGCTCTCTGTGAGTGTCCATTTTGCAAGAGCAAACTATTTTATCCCCCATTT
>JARFYF010000012.1:25804423-25818011 GCA_030265395.1 Rhina ancylostomus | reverse complement strand
CTACAAACTATAAATGCCTGGAAATTCATAGCTGGTTGATAGGGTTAAGCATACCGATGTATTGTACACTGCCTCTGAAATTAATTCCATTGAAGTCAATGGAACTTAAAAGCAGAGCAGAAAATATTGACATTAATTTATAGTGCATTTAGTGCGACTGACTAGTAACGGATTTCGAGATATCATAAGTGCTTATGCTGAAGTATTTAGAAATGTATTACTTTTAGATGCCTTTGTACTCTGAAATCTGGAATTGCAGCTGGTTCTCAACATAGTTATTCTTCCATTTAATTTACTCTTTATAAGGTCATTATAAATAAAATAAGCATTTTTTAAAATATTTTGTATTCTTTTTCTATGTTGGAAGAAGATCTGAAATATAAATGTCAAGAGCCATAATTACCTAAATGGTTTATTCAAATGCTGTAATGATAAAAGCTGTGCAGAACAAGAACCAAACAGAGGAAAGGCTTGCATTTAATTAGTGCCTTTCATGACTTATGGACATCCCACAGCAGCTTGCAACCAATAAAGTGCTTCTCAAGTGTATTCGCAGTTGGAATACAGGAAATGAGTAGCCAATTAATGCACTGCAAGATCCCATAATCAGCAGTGCATTGGCTAAGTACATAATGTGTTTACTGTTGAAAGAAACAAAAACAAAATAATTGAGATTACTCAGCAGATCAGGCAGCACCTGTGGAAGGAAAAACAGTTAACACTTCAGGTCCTTTGTTCTGACTTTAACTGTTTCTCCTTCCACAGAGCTATTGAGTGTTTCAAGCATTTTCTGCATTGTTTACAGATAACAGCTGACAAGTAAATCTTGACCAGGAGACAAGAGCAGCTCCTCTGTTCTCCTTCAAAATGACATCTTGGATCTTTTTTTCCACCTGAGGGAGCAGTTGAGGCCGTCATTTAACATCCACTCTGAAAAGCTGCACTTCCCACTGTGCAACACTTCAACTAGAGTGGCATTTTAACTTAGGTACTTGTACCCAAGTCACTGCAGGGAGACTTGAACCCACAGCCTTCTAACCAAGGTTGACTGATAGTTCTTAATCTGTTTTAGAAAGTGACAATATGATAAGGAAATTGCCTTTGCCCTTTCCACTTTTCAATACACTTGGCAACTGAAATTTGTTTAAATTTTCACAGGTAAGTGCAACACCTGACAACAAATACCCTGACATTTTGATGCCTGATTGTCACTCAAAAAAGCGAGGTGGCTGTGGAGTGGATAGTTGTCAGGTTATGGTTGTGGCACACGGTGTTTTGGAGCAACCATTGGGTCCATTGGACAGGTTGGAAGACAGCTATCATAGTAACACTACTTCTTTCAAAAAATAAAGCATTTTTCTCTGACTTTGTCAATAAGTTCCTTTTATAGTTACTCTGCCAATATTTGTCTTGACAAGTATGTCCAATAATGTCTTCTAAGTTACACAGAAGATTAACGTTAAACTGATTGATCATGAATTTGTCAAATGGTGTCATTTGACAGTATTAAACACATGACAGTCAGAGTTTTACAGCAGAGAAAGATGCCCTTTGGCCCACTTCATCTATGCTGACATTCACACCTATCTATACTAATCCCACTTGCCTGCATTGATTCCATATCTCTCTATGCTCTACTCATTCAAGTACCTGTCAAGGTGACTCTTAAGTGATATTACTGTTCCTGCCTCCAAACCTTCATGCGACAGAAAAAATTAAACATTACTTGCAATACTGGCAAGAAGAAAATTCACTCAGCTCCTGATCTCATTACAGCCTTAGTCCAAATATGAACAGAAGAGATGAACTCCAGAGGTAACATTGGAGGAAATGCCCTTGACACCAAGGCAGCTTTTGATTATGGGATTAAGGAGCTCTAGCTAAACTGGAGCCAATGAAAATCAGGGGGAAAACCCTTTGCTAGTTGGAATCATACATAGCACAAAGGAAGATAGTTGCGGTGATTGGAGGTCATTCATCTCAGCTGCAGGACATCTCTGCAGGGGTTCCTCAGGGTAATGTTCCAGGCCCAGTCATCTTCAGCTGCTTCACCAATGACCTTCATCCAATCATAAGGTCAGAAGTACGGATGATCGCTGATGATTGCACGATGTTCAGTATCAGTTGCAACTCCTCAAATAATGAAGCAGTCCACAGCCAAATGCAGCAAGACCTGGACAATATTCAGGCCTGGGCTGATAGGTGGCAAGTCACATCCATGCTATACATGTGCCAGGAAATAATGACATCCAACAAGAGAAAATCCCATTATCAGCACCGACATTCAAAGGCATTACCACCACTGAATCCCTCCTTGCCCTCCATCAATATCTTGACGGTTACCATTGACCAGACACTGAACTGGAGTCACCATATACACAATGAGGCTATAAACGTAGGTCAGAAGCTAGGAGTCCTGTGGCGAGGAGCTCACCTTCTAACTCCTTGAATCCTGTCCACCACCTACAAGGCTCAATCAGGAATATGATGGAACACTCTCCATCTACCTGGATGAGAGCAGCTTCAACAACACTCAAGAAGCTCGACACCATACAGGACATAGCAGCCTGCTTGACAGACACCCCATTCACAACCATTCACTCACTCCACCACCGACACACAGTAGCAGCAGTTTGTACCATCTGCAGGATGCACTGCAGCAACTCACTATAACTCCTTAGAAAGTGCCTTCCGAACCCATGACCTCTACCAGATAGAAGGTCAAAGGCAGCAAAAGTGTGGGAACACCACCATCTAGAAATTGCCTTCCAAGTCCCACACCATCCTGACTTGAAATACATCACCGTTCATTCACTGTTGTCAGGTCAAAATCCTGGAAATCCCTTCCTAACAGCACTGTGGGTCTACCCACACCTCAAGGACCGCAGTGGTTCAAGAAGGTAGCTCACCACTACCTTCTCAAGGGCAAATGGGGATGGGCAATTAAATGCTGGCTCAGCCTGCGAAACCCACCCTTAAATGAATATAAAAAAAAGGTGGCAAACAGTGCAAATGTATCCACTTATTTGAATTGGGATTTTGATAGTTTAAACTGGTCTTAAAAGGAGGCCATCCACGTTTATTTAGTAGCATTCAGAATTTTACATTGTGGACATATTTCTAATTACATGATCTTCTATTATTTTGGACACTTTAAATATAATAAAGTATCACTGAGTTAGTTAATTAGAAACACATTCTCATTGGATAAACTTTTCAGAACAGAGAAGATATGGGAACCAAAAATCCTCAGGTTGTAATCCTGACAGATGAGTTAGGGAAATAGCTGCTGCTTTCTACACTGCTGCTTGTGTTCCAAGTACAGTTAGCATGCATAGGGCAAATGAGTACAAGTGGTGGAAGAGCAGATCTGAAATTCTGTGGCCCTACCACATCTAGTTGTGAATGTAGGTAGACAATTTAACCGCTAACAAAAGGAACTGACTGCAAAAACAATGAGGCTGAAGAATTTGCAAGCATTTTCGGATGGAAGTGTTGAGTATGTTAAATCCATCTCGGCTTCCTCCTGAGACCTCCACCATCACAGCTGTCAATCTCCAGCCAATACAATTCACTCCTTGTGATATCAAGAAATGGCTGAGTGCACTGGATACTGCAAAGGCTACGGGTCCAGACAACACTGCGACCATAGTACTGAAGGCTTGTGCTCCAGAGCTAGCTGAACCTCCAGCCAAGCTCTCTGGTACATTTACAATACTGACATCTACCCAACAATGTGGAAAATTGCCCATATATGACAAAAATAGGAGAAATCCAATTTGGACTAATTACCATGCAACGAGTCTGCTTTCAATCATCAGTAAAGTGATGGAAGCTGTCACTGACAGTGCTACCAAGCATTAACCTACTCACCAGTGCCCAGTTTGGGTTTGCTAGGATGATTCAGCTTCAGAACTCATCCCAGCCTCTGTCAAATCATGGACTAAAGAGTTGAATGTTAGATGTGAGGCAAGAGTGACTGTCCTTGATATTAAGACAGTACTTGACAGAGTATGGCATCAAGGCACCCTGGTAAAATTAAATTCAATGGGCATTAAAGGAAAACACATACAGTAAGTGGCAAGAGTCATAACTTGCACAAAGGAAGATTGTGCTGGTTGTCAGAGGACGATTATCCGAGTATTCTTCAAACCGTCATTGCCAGAGTTCTCCAGGGCAATGTCCTAGAATTCACGCAACTCTTTTCGCAATAGCACTGTGAGAGCAAGGGGTTCAAGAAAGTGTTCACAACCATCATCTCAAGAGCAATTACAGATGGGTTCAAAAATGAATGAAAAAAGGTACTAATAGTATTTACCCACTACCAACCATTTGACAAACTTGATTCTGCAATCTTACAAAGAATGTTGGCCAGTCCTGCAAACAGCAGTCTTGGTGCCTCAGTCTCCTATCATTTTATCCAGTTGTTTCCATCAGATTTTTTGAGGGTATGGGGAAGAAATTTTCCCTCTGCTGTAGTAGCATATTTACACTGAACTCTGCTTCTCTGATTTTATTCCATTGATTTCAACAGTACTAAATTTTGGAAGTAGAATTCAAAACAAATTGGTTACTACGTGGTGCATTTAGCATTTATAACGGAGTGCATGTTAGCACCCCATGCACTGTGTCAAAGTTTATTTATGAAATACTTCACTTTGATAAATTAATATCCAAATTGCTTCGCCGAAGGAATCAGAGTCTTTTATGGGAAATGTTACAGATCAATAATTGAAAACAGCAAAGTCCACTTATGTAGGCCTTTATGACCAATGGCCTTTCAAGCAACCAGACTTTGATTTGTGGTTTCTCAGCACTGCTTCAGAAAAAACATGAAAGCTGAGTGTTTGGTAAAAATGATACACAAATGGTGGTTTATGATCATCAAAGAATGAAAACACATCGATACTCTTTCTGATAGTTATCATGTGTATTTAAGGCTTTTTTTCATTTAACTATTTTAGTAAACTTTACTTTTGTATTCATGTGCTAAACCTTTCACTGGCCACACTGATTAAAACACACACATCTACGCTATTGTTTAATGCAACTTTCTCAAAGAAATAGAATTGATAGGGATCTAAACCAAACCATTTATTGTACTTATATTTCTCTTTTTCTTGGTCTGTTTCTCTCTTAGGCTAAGAATATAGCTGCAATACACAGATTAGATTTTCCTCTTCTTCTGTTATTGGGAGCAATTTAGGCAAAGTGCAAAGGAAGTTCACCTCAGTGCCCAAGCATGATCTAGGCTCTCAATATATGGTGAATGTATATGACGGTGTACGATTTGGTGCAGGGCTGCTTGTGGTGTAAAATCGAAGCATTCCTTTGGCCTTCAAGGAACCTCAGAGGGCAGATGCTGAACAATTCTGGATCTGACAACATTCTGGGACTGAGTTAGTGGCACCCATACCATCTTATCATATCTGTGAAGCTTTTACAACATTGGCTTTCTAGGGAGGTTAAAATGAATTAATGCAAACATTTGTTACCAAATTGAGGATCTGAAATTTTTTTGCAAACTTACGTAACTAGGTTTATCAATGCAAACACCACATTACAGGACTTCCCTTTGAATTCTCTACAAATTGTATCATGAGTATTATGAGACAAAAGTGGAAAATTGCAGGAGTCATTCATAGATTTCCTTCCACATTCCAAAGATGTATGGGTTAGGTAGTTGTGGGGGCATGCTATGTTGGCACTGGAAGCATGGAAGCACTTGTGGGTTGCCCCCAGAACACTCCATGTAAAGAGATGCATTTCACTGATTGTTTTGATGAACATATGACTAATAAAGAAATCTTATCTTATAGTCTCCTTTGGCTTCAATTTTTCAGTTTAACCTCCATGCAAGGAATGACAACTGACAAGGGCAACTCCAAAGTGAATCAGATTGAAACTACTGTTTCTGTTTTTCGATTTTGGATTCAGCACCACTTATTCTGTAGCTACAAAGTTAATGTGTATATATTAACCTACTTCAGACTGACACCTCTATTGGTATGAAAATGTCACCAAGGAAATCCTGACTAATCATGTTAAATATTGACCAAGATGTATATATAAAAAAACTCTGAAATAACTGACTCAAAAACAACATTCTGGGACTCGAACCATGTGGTTATACCTTGTATGGAACCAAACATTTTTGGTGTCAGTGTAAGACTGGGGTTCATTTAAAAATAATAAACAAAAACTAGTTATTGGCTTTTCAAAGTTTGAACTTACCAAGGGGATCCTGGGACAGGAGTGGATGCCACAGGCTTGGTTTGGTGACGAACTGTTTCTTTCTCATCAATGGCTTTCTTCATATTATTCTTAATTTGAAAAAAACGATGAGTTGTCATTAAAATACAACAGATTTTTTTGTCAGATCTTTCAAAATCAGTAATAACTCAAATGTTTTAGGTGCAGTTTTGTGTAGATGACTCATGTTAAGGAATGAACATAGAAACTATGATATAAGATAAGAATTTGTTTATAACTGATTTGAAGGTTAGAAATAAGCAGTGATATTTGGTGGGAAGAAGGAGAACAGTAATCTTTGAATATCGCAATGGTGTCAGCATTTTCTTTTCATCTGAGCACTCTGTACTCTGACTAGCTGTCTGCAATATCTATCTTTAAAAGACAGCTGATTATTAAAATCTTTCTGTAAGACTGAATGCAACAGTCCAAATGTGTTAATTCATTAGTGACTGAAGGGCAGTGTTCGTAAGTTAGGTCAGTATTAAGTGAAGCAGATAAACACCAAAGTCACGTGAACCCCTATGTACATGAATTAGCTAAGTGCTGGCCTTCTCACAATGTAATAAGGAATAAAAAAAGATATATTATTGCCCTGTGCATGACAGAAGTTATAAACCTTCACAAAATTTACAGTTGAGAGCAATCATTGGAAAAGGAGGTTGGTGCAGTTGTACCACAGCAATGCCTATGTCGATTTACCTTCCCTTACATATCCGACCGAGCCCCACTAATCCATCCCTCCCTCCATCAACACTGGCACCAAACTAAAGGGAATGTTTCAATCTCATGACATGTACTCATAGAACATTACAGCACAGTTCAGGCCCTTCAGCCCAAAATGTGCCAATATTTTATCCTGCTCTAAGATCTATCTAACCCTTCCCTCCCACATAGCCCCCCCATTTCTCTATCATTCATGTGTCTATCCCAGAGTGATGTTATCAGATTCCTACCTGAGATATCATCAGGGCACCCATTAAGCCTGAAAGCTCAAGCTTCTATCCCTCTATTATAAGACTATTGAACAGTTCTCTAGGACAATAAGATGGACTCTTGACATCACAATCTACCTCATTATGACCTTGCACCTCGCCGTCTACCTGCACTGCACTTTCTCTGCAGTTGTCACACTTTATTCTGCATTGTTATTGTTTTACCTTGTACGACCTCCATGCACTGTGCAATGAATTGATCTGTATGAATGCTATGCAAAACAAGTTTTTCACTGTACCTTGGTTCATGTGACAATAATCAACTAATTCTAATTCCAATTCCAGGGACACCAGACCTGTGTACAATACTTCAGGTCTCACCAGGGTCCTATAATTCCAGTAATTTCAAATTAACTCCAGCATTAACAGCATTTTGAGAGACAGATCTGCCTTTAACTCTTGCTTTCCTTCCAACTTGCCTACTTCTGACGTGATGAATGTACCCTCATTAAGCGTTTCTCTACTTTTTCTGTGTAGCCAATTCGCGGTAGCTCCAAATCATTTTAAAAACCTATACTGTATACATGAGCTATAATGGCTTTCTAAATCCACGAACAGTTTATGCAAGTGTCCCCATTATATATCCCCTAGATCCCTGGGATGTTTCTGGTGGATCCAGTGCTGCACTCCTTGTCTGTATCCCTGGAGCTGAAGCCAGTGTTGCAAGCACACCAAGAGAGTTACTTCCTCACATTTGAATTCCAGTCCTCTGGTGACCATGGCTAACATCCCATTATCCTATCCGACTGCTTTTGGTATTTATATACCAGCTGTTAGTGATATTTTTGTATGTTATCCAGTTTGCATGTTTGAATTCCCTGTCATTGCTTTTGTTTCGTCCCAACTTCAAGCTGTAGTCTCTAAAGAGGAGTTCCTTCCTCTTTGAATGATTCCCAGCATTCGATCAAAGCCCTACTGGCCCCGGGGAAGAGTGGCCTCCCGGCGGAGGGAAAATAGGAGAGGGAGCGATACATTAAACTGCTAACCTTGAGCAGTTGCAGGGAGAGAGTGGTGGTGCAGGACAGACGTGACCATGGGTCGATTTGACTGGCGAATGGGGAGCGCTCGCCTCGCTTGTTGGCCTGGATCTTGATGCCGGAGGCTTGCTCTCATTGCCGGGTCTGGCTGCTGTTGTAAGCCGGACACGCCAGCTGCTGAAGGCTGTTGCTGGTGCACTCCAGCTCTACCCGGCGCCTGGTTGACCTGGGCCAGACCGTTTGGGTTCACAATGATGATGTTGTGGGTGTGACCCGCTCCTAAGCGCGGCAGCCGCTGCATTCTGCTTGCAGGGTCGGATGGGAGAACGAGTGGCTCGGCTTGGTGGGCAGGGGGAGCGGTGCAGTGCTCTCAAGCTGCAGATAAGTGGGCTCGGAGAAGACGCGTCCCCATGGGAACTTGGAGTTCGCTCAGCGTCTGAGCGGCGTGTGCTGGGCCAGATATTGTCCCATTGTGACGCCGGGACTTTCAGCTTAATGTCATCGCAGCAAAGCGGGGGTTAAACTGACCGAGCCTGAAACTGACCGAGTGAAACCAGCCCGCAATCGGCGGAGACGGCTGGAGAGCGCCAACAGGTTCCCTCTTAGCACCCGAGGACACACTGCAGCTCGTAGAGGGGCAAATCTTAGCAGGAATTCGAGGGGTCAGTGGGGGCTGGAGGCGCGCGGTGGTACTGAGCCAGAGCAAAGCTTCATTCCAGTTGCAGCCTCAGCTGGACTAGAGGAGTGAGCAGGTGTCACTGACACCTCTTCCCCGCCACTGGGGAACAGTTCGCCAGAAGCAAAAGAAAAATCAGCTTAATGTTGCACCAAAGTGGAAAACATAAATCCCTCCCCTCACACCACCACCCCCCCTTATCCCTTTCCCGCAAGGATGCCATCAAGTTAGTGGGTTCATAAGCTCCCACAACAAGCAGATCAGAAGCTGAGGTAGATCTAGGCCCTTGCAGTTCAGGAAATGGGACAGTGAGTTGGGACAGTCCCGTTGGATCTGCAGTTTTGTTTCCCTCTCTGCTGCAAATGTTTGGAGAAAGCGTGGATGTAAAAACATAGTGTGGTTAGCAAAAGAGCCAATGGGGAAGTGAGATAAATGTTTTTAAGGCAGAGTTAAAATTTGGAACTCAGTTTCCAAGACGAGCAGAGTCGGTGAAGGTCCAAGCAGCAAGTGGACGTCCACTTGAAGAGGGACACTGTGTAAGGGTTTGTGAAGAGGGCAGAGAGTGGCATTGCTTGGACAGCTCTTGCAAAGAACCAGCTCACAGCTGAGGGGTTGACAAGCCTCGCCCCATGCTGTCTGATCCTAGACCATGTCAATGAACAGTCCTGTATTGGAGTGGAATGGACTGTTGCCATGGTTTTGTGGTTAGGCAGACACATTCCACTTTAGCTGACTGACCCAATTGTTCTTGGCTATTTAAGGCCCTCTGTCTGATGCTTCATGAGTTACCCATATAGGTAAGAAAAGTTTCATGCTTGAACACTACCCATTTATCCTGATCCAGCTGAGCTTAACCTACGTCTAATGGCTGGGGGTATTATAAATGATCTCAGTACAGCTGGGGTTGAGATGGGGCAAATTCAGCTGTTATTTACTTAGCCCATTTGGAAGGAACTTATTTACAGTGGCCTGGTAAGAAAGAGTAGAGCAACACCTATTGCCAGCATTTGCACATCAAAGATGGGCATTTTAACCAGATACAAGATACCTGTGCCCAGGGAACTATATTCAGCCAGGAGGCAATGCCTGCTAATTGGTAAGGGGGGAATAAAAAATACCTCACTGTTTCCACACGTGTTGAGTTATTTGGTGCGGCACAGTGGCACAGTTGGTTGAGCTGCTGCCTCACAGTACCAGAGTCCCAGGTTCAATCCCAACCACAGATGCTGTCTGTATGGAAGTTGCACATTCTCGATGTAAATGCGAGGGTTTCCCCTGCATGCTCCAGTTTCTTCCCACATCCTAAAGATGTTTGGGTTGGTAGGTTAACTGCTCACCTAGTGAGTAGGTGAGTGATAGAAACTGATGGGTGGGGGAGAATAATAAAAAAGATTAATGTAGGATTAGTGTAAATGGGTGGTTGATGGTCAACATGGATTTCGTGGGCTGAAGGGGCTGTTTCCATATCTTGCTATATTTCAAAAGCCACTCTTGAAACCTGTGACTCATATGCTTTTTATGTCCTTTATTGGATGAGTCGTCACAAGAACTCATGAACAGACTTTGATGAAACATCAATAGTAATAATTCAGCAAAAGAAACCAAATCAAGTGTAAGGAAGTGTGACTATAGGTCACACATCACTCACTGTCAGTGCACAGTAACTTAAATACATCACACTGACAGACTTCAGTAACTTCATCACAAGATTCACAATGATTTTTGACGAACATGTTATTCAGGAATTTTTGTCCCAACACCTAGCATTAAGCAAAAATCCTCCCATTTCAGCAAGAAAAGCTAATCTGGATAAGGAAAGCTTCAAAGTTATCTAAAGAGTAGCAAGGAATCTCTCTCACTTTAATATCTGTAATTATAACCAGAACCTTAGAGCACTTAAAATAAAGGATGGTTTGCATTATCTTTGTGCTCGGCTTGCTTATCTTTAATGCAAAAGAGATAAGCTTACTTTTTGGAGACACAAGAGACTGCAGATGCTGGAATCTGTTGTGAAAAGCAAACTGCTGGAGGAGCTCAGCGGGTCAGGCAGTATCTGTGTGGGGAATTGTTGACGTTTCGGGTCAAACCCCTGCATCGCGACTGAAACATGTTCATTTCCTCTCCCCCTATAGATGCCACTCAACCTGCTGAGCTCCTACAACAGTTTGTTTCTGCCTTGTGGTCATGTCCTACTAGTAACATGTGTTCTTGCTGAACCTTATCATAAAGGTACTTGACATCTTCATGAAATTTATATTGCAGTAAGTTTTCAGGGTAATTGTACAACTAAACAGTTATCATGTGTTGAAATTATTAATTTAACTTCCTCTGTCCCCTTCTACTTAAAATATTTGCTTTGAATAATCTTTGCTATTCAAAGGGGACATGTTTTTGGGATGCATATTTTCTATCCTCCCCTTTAACACACAGCCAAACACTCTTAAGCATCTCAGAAGGAGAGTAAACAACTGATGCTTGTTATAGGGGTAATGTCAGAATGAGGGAAAGAGGTGTGTCCCCAAAGCTTGCTTACTGAATCAAAAACTTGATGGGAAATGGGCAAATTTGTTGACAATACTAAACTCAAAGCACCAGTATAATGAAAGGCGGGAGCTCTCAAATTACAAAACAAACAGAATGCCTTGGTAGTCTAGACAAAGGAAAATCAAATTTAATTAGTTAGGATTGCAGAAAAGGAGTCGTCAGTAACATATGTAAGCAACATAGGTATTGCATCAAATGTGTTGCAAGAACTGAAGTAGGTTAGAGAGACCATGGAGTCTTCAAGGTATCCCACCAATGGAATAATGAAAACCAATTGAAGACAGAACTGCATGGACAAGACAGTAAAAAAGAGTTAGAGGAAATTTTGCTTAAATTACTTACACCTTCAGTAAGCCCATTTTTATCTTGTGCAACACAAAAAAAAGCTGGAGGAACTCAGCGGGTCAGGCAGCTTCTATGGGTGGAACTGGACAGTCGACATTTTGGGTCGAGACCCTTCATCAAGGTTGGAAAGAAAGAGGGGAGATAGCCAGTATGAAAAGGTGAGAGGAGGGGTGAAGCAAGAGCGGGTGGTTGATCCATGGGGGGGGGGGGAATGATATAAAAAGCTGGAAAGTGATAGGTGGAAGTGACAAGGGGCTGAAGAAGATGGAATCTGCTAGGAGAGGACAGTGGACCATGGAGTAGAGGGAAGGAGGTGAGGAGGGGAACTGGTGGGAGAAATGTCCGTCTCCCTCTGCAGATGCTGCCTGACCCACTAAGTTCCTCCAGCTTTCTGTGTGTTGCTGCAGATTTGCATCATCTGCAGTCTCTCGAGTCTCCATTTTATCTTCTGTCTAGATTTTATCACCTGCTACCTAGGAGATAATGCAGCTACAGAACAATGCATGGAGGTAACACGGGTTTAATGTTCTGACTGTGTGAGTAATCACTGAAGAGGCTTGGGCAGTTCTACTCGGAAATTATCTTATATAAAGCGATAAGTGTTATGGCAAAGGATCATTCAAAATATCTCTTTAAATTGTGGGAAATGGTAACACCAATTTCAACTAGGGACAGATGTGCATTGTAGACACTGTGGCAATGTTTGGAATAGGGTCTCAGGCAAACACTCTGGAATCCTGATACAAACAGGCAGAGGTAGCAAAGAGAATGTGGCACATGAAATACTGTTAATGTAGAGCCGCTGATGGTGGAAAGTGAAAATAGACGAGAAGGCTTTCCTCATCCATGATTATCGTTTGATCTGTTCCCCACAGATACATTGGTGACCACTTTCTGATTCCACGCACCTTCCGCAGCCACACTAGAAGCTGGCACAGACAGAGACCAAAACGTCCTTTTCCCATTTCAAGGTGGAATGTTAAATTCTAATCCTGAGGATAAAGATGTGGATGATTTATCACAAAATGTAATGCGAAGAAGGAATTGCAGTCACATCTAGTTTTTAACATGGTAAGTTCACGTTGAGGTCAGTTTTCTGCTTATCCACAGCATTTCATTTTGTACGGTAGTGAAGGAGAACTTTTGGCCCATCGTGTTGGTGCAAACTTTTTGAAACATCTAACCTATTAATCCCACTTCCATGCACTTTCCCCATATTTTACATTTTCCTTTTTCAAATAAATCCAGTTCACTTGTCATGGACACTATTAAATCCATTTTCACCCATTTTTCAGGCAGTGCCAAACAGCTCACTCCAGGAAAAGACTCACCTTCCCTCCCCTCAGCCTCCTTGCTTCCTTTACCATTTCCCTTAAACCCGTGCTTCATCCTGTGAATTTACTCGATTAAAACCCTTTATAATGTTCAACAACTCAATTAGAGCCTCCCCTTTACCTTTGGGGAACAATCCCAGTTTCTCCACTTTCCCACTCTCGGTGTATTTATGGTAAACATCTGCACCCTCCCCATGGCTTTAACGTCCTTTCTAACGTGCAGTGCACAGAATGAAACCTGATGGCAGAATGGTGGTAGGGTGGCGCAGCTGGTAGAGCCAGTGACTCACAGCTCCAGAGAACCACGTTCGAGCCCAACCTCGGGTTCTGTCTGTGTGGGGTTTGTATGTTCTCGCTGGGTTTCCTCTGGGTGCTCCAGTTTCCAAAGAGGTATGGCTTGGTAGGTTAATTAGTTGCGGTAAATTGCCCCTTATGTGTTGGTGAGTGGTAGGATCTGGGGGGAGT
>JARFYF010000012.1:25744884-25758570 GCA_030265395.1 Rhina ancylostomus | reverse complement strand
TATCCTACATAGTGAGACAATATTTTACCACTAAACATTACTCCGTTGATTGGACAAAAATAAGAAATGAAGATCTGGTTTAAACTTTCCTGAACATACCAGGCAGACAAAATGTATTATTTTTTATGGAGCTCTAAAAGAACCTCAAAACATAAAAGCAACAATTTTTTAAACACTGATTTGATTACAGCAAGGATTATTAATACAACATTAACCTTGAACTGCTGACAAGCTACACAGGTTTCCTTTCTGTGCAACAACATTTTTTTTATTCTGCATGTCCAACACCCAGGCTCAATATATGACCTGTGAAATTGTTGAAAATCCAACTGCAATTCTCTACAGCAGCTTCATTGCACCTGTGGTAAAAATGAATACTTCCTTCTTAAGCAGACAAAAAAAAATCCCATTGTTTTCATGATATGGCATCTTGCTGAAAGTCACTGAAGTGTGCCAACAAGTTCATATGTTCTTGAAGAAAATTCCCATATTTAAATATACAGTGACTGGCATCAGTACCTGGATAATTATTATGTGTATAATGGGAAGGCTCTGTTATTGTTTTTACATTTGTAAAGTGGGAGTGGGGTGGTGCAGGGATTGCATGTAACTAAGTTTTTAGTTGCTCTTGGTTAATTTTTATTGGTTAAAATTATTATATTCTAGTGAAGCCATTAGTAAAAAGCTCAAAAATAATTTGTTTGATTTCACATTTTCTCCTTTGTTGATTTTCATATTGTAACTAGGGAGACGGTCATGATTCAACTGCAGGTGTATAGAGGGATATAAAAATGTTTGTGCAGACAAATAGTCTGTACGGTACATTATATATTACAATCACAAAATAGGGCTGTGCTATAAAATATTGGCTAATTTAGCTCTTTGTAATGGAAACTTGAAACACCACATTATTCCTCTCAAAATACTGAGAACATTCTCGATATTTTTCAATTTAAAAATTCTCACTAAAAAAAGAACAAGCTTTGGAAAGAACATCATTATATTCAAACCTTTTGAATCTCTATTCAACTCTCTATGCCACATAGATGTTCTACTAAGAATAAAACTTCAGAGATGCAGGAGTGGGCTGGAGTCAAAATATTCTTTACAACAACCTTGTGCAAGGTACAGATCAGAACGCCATTGATGTTGAAAGAACAAAAGATCAGTTGTGGGGGAATGCTGAATGTGTGCCTTTCCAATTTCCCCATTATCCATGTTTGCTTGCAACCTGTAATCCTAGTAGGAACATGAACTTACTCTGCAGATGATGTTACAAAAGCACAAATTTAGAATGTGGTATAATCTATGCTGCAAGCAACAGATGCATGATCAGCCCTAGTTTTTTGGTATTAGAAAGTCCTAACTCAAATTTATTTACATTCCTCAAACACTTCATCAGGATCTTGCTGTCAAATGTATTATATTTATGTTCAAAGGTGAGAGGGTCTTTTGAGATGGATGTTCTGGCAATGGTGGGTGGTGGAATTCTGGGAGAGTACTTGGAACTCAAGTGTTGGAATGGAGAGGAGGTTTAAAAATTGATATGGTTAGTTTGAAATATGATGGAGGTTTTAAAGGCTTCAAACTTTTTTTAAAGATGATAACCCACTGTTGATGATAATTCATTGGAGCAAGTAATGTACCAATTCTTATCCCCTCACACAAATAGGAAGTGCTGCAGTTGATGAGGGACTTGACTTTGGTATTCAAATAATCCTGATCCTGGAATTTAAGATGGGAATTGAAGAATTTACAAGAGGTGGGCAGTAGTCATATTGGACTGAAGAGCCAGCATTACAGCAAAGAACAAAATTGACTTATCACCTGCTATTGAATGCCAAGTTTGCAACACATGTTTTAGACTACTCTTATACATGAGCACGAGCTGCCTATGTCCCAAAGACAATATTTTCATTTGCTCAGATATCCAGGTAATTTGTTGTGTCCCAAGAGAACATCTTATTTATTAGTTTGTTTTTGCACCTCGCTCTGGTGCAATCATGTGCATAATTCAGCACTACTTTGTTCATCGCTCCATACTTTTATCCTGTTCATAACTGATGCTGGTTACCAGATAATGTTAAATCTAATTTTATTGTACACTCCAGTTATAAATATTAAATTATATCATAATCACTTGCAACACCTGAGGGATATTTACTTGTGTGTATCACATAAAGGAATTGTAAACACATTCTTTATCGATATTTTTATAATTCATTGCCACTGAGGATTTCCTCTGCAGCAGATCAAGATGTGAGCTATAACTCTGGCACTGCTCTTGACAATGGGTTGAAGGAAAATCTTATGTTCAATAGTTGCAATTCTTTCTCCTTCCCTTAAACCATTCCCACTTTATTTTATGTAATTGGTTGCATTAAGTGTCCCATTAATACAACATATTGCTTTGACTATATCTCATAAGATGGCATATTTCTGTAGTTTTTAAATCATACCTACTGTGAGTGGGGCGAGCTGGGTTAGGTGGGGAATAAAGGGTTGAAGTTCCAATCTAATTTACTAATCCCATTCTCAGTCTGGTTGTCAAAAATATCGCTCAGTTGCTTCTTTTCTGCAATATTAGTTTATCAACCCAAATTTGCAACTTCTTCTCAATATTGTACATAATGCTATCACTCTTCCTTGCCTGCTTTTATTATCTTTCAGTATCAGCTATGCTTCCACACATCAGATTCATTTCCAGTTTGTGTACTAAATGTGTCTTTTTACATCTAATTCAGAGATCAGGCAATACACATTCTGCCAGAGGGAAACCCTAATCATTTTCAATTAAAGTTTCTTAATGCAAATTAGCAAAGTCATTGAAATTCTCAACATGTATACTATGGCCCATTTAGAATGTAATCAATGTGCCAGCTCACAGGTTGAAAATAATGAAAGAAATTGTATAAAATGCTAAAATTTTGATCTCTGTTTCTTCTGGGAAGTAAGTGAGCTATAAAGCCTGGGAAAGTAGAGCGTGGTTTCAATCTTCGATTCTACTAACATAACTGATCTGATTTGGGAGACAACAGGGAACACAGTTGTCCTGGACTCAGATGGAAAACGAGCTAGATTTCTTAGTCTTTATATATTAAAAAAACAGCAACTCCATCTGCAAGTCCAAGAATGTGAACAGAGTCAGAACAGAACTTATTCAGCCTGAGGTGCCCATTATGATGAATCAACACTGGGTAGCACTCAGTGTTGAAGCTCTTACATGAATAATGGATACTTGGGGAAGGTATCAGATGGTTATTAAGGCCCTGGAAATCAGCAAAAGTTTAAACCTTCAGAAGGATGACGGGGGAATTTTTGGTGAGGAAAAATAAATCCTCTGTCAGTCTTTGTGATAAGGTTGAATTGTCTCAGAGAATTGTGTTTCACAACAAAGGCAAAGGAGATCTGCAAATTGTGCTCCTCATTTGACAGTGTGGAGAAATTTATAAAGCTCCTACTTCTGTTTTGTATTTTAATTTGGTAGAGAATTCATTAAAGCAGTCATGGAAAATGTTGTGCCCATGCTTTACAGAGTCTTAAATGGGTAATGACATGCCACGAGGGGCTCAGTGAAAATGCTTTCCTAAAGACTGCTACTTGGGAAACTGGCAGAAATATGTGAACAGATTTAAAGATGATGCTAAGACTAATGGCCAGGTGGATAGTGCAGAGAAGATTGATAACATTCAGAGACCAGACAGTTTAAGTATTATTTAATGTGGACAATCCAAGGCAATGCACATTAAGACACATTGATCATTTAACCATTAGGCAGGCATCTACTGACGAAGGCAGATAAGAAAAGTGATTTAAGTGTAATGGCTGTCATCAAATATCTGATCCCTGCATGTCTCATGAGTGTGCACTACATTTCTCAGGAATGTTCATGTAGCTTTATGAGAATGCCACCTGAGATGTAACAAATAAGGGTTGAGGAAGAATTTTGGGAAGACAATTCACTCATCCTTATTTTGCAAGATTATTTATAGTTGAGAGTTTAGTTTAGGTTGTTATGCAATGTATCCTTTTTAAGGTACTAGCTTATTTGTGAAATTCTAACATCAGTAATTCTGCCACCAATACAAAAGCAGAAAATACTGTGAGCATTCAGCAGGTTAACCATAATCAAGTGGAAGAGAAACAGACTTCCCGTTTTAGATGAAGACTCTTCATCAGAAGGAGAAATCAAGCAAGTAAGTTGCAGAGACAGGGAGGAGTGGAGAAAGCAGTGAGAATATTTGTGATAGAGGACAGACCAAAATTATTAATGTAATAATTACATAAAAACTGGCAGTTGGAGATAGAAGTAGAAAAAAGAAACACATTGAAATGGAAAGGTATAGCTACATCTGTGCAGAAAGAGCAGTAGTTGCCTAAAATTGTTAAATTCAATATTAAGTCCCAAGGGCCTCAATGCACCCCAATAGAATATGAGGTGGTTACTTGAGATTATGTAGGGCATTGTTGGAGCAATGTAGAAAGTTGAAGGCAGGGAGGGCAGGTGGACGTGAGGCTGGCAATTAAAGTGACAAGCAACTGGAAGCTCAAGATCACCTTGCAGACTGAATGGAGGTGTTCTGCAAAGTGGTTGGTTTCTCCAGTGTAAATGGAGACCAGAAAACAAGGGGAAGAATTAGATATGGACTGTGTGAAAGTGAATGTAGGGCAGAAATTGGCAGCTGGTGTAATGAAATTTTTGAGTGCTGTACCAATACAGTCATCAATGCAATAGAAAAGGAGTTGATGGAGGGGTCCTGAATAGGACTGAAACAAGAACTGTTCCACATATCCATATGGCTTGGGCCCCTGTGAGCTCCTCAAGCTATAGATGAGAACTGGAGATAGTGAGTGGATTTGAAAGAGAAGTTGTCCAATAAAGAGAAAGTAGTTGGGCCCACGTCCAACGAAGAGACAGACATGACTTGGATCCACAGTGCACTGCACTTCAAGTAGTAATTCACTGAATTGATCTGGATCACCTCAAGCATGTAGAATAAAGGCAACCTAGTTCATAACTTCTTTCTTTTCAAAATGTGTTTTTAGTTCCTTGGTAACAATTTGTCCAGGCTATTTATTTCTTGAAATATTGCTGTTGCAAAATAAAGACATTATGGCTACTGCAGAGTATTACAAACACAGTTGTATTATTCTTTTCAAATGACAAACATTCATTGCCTGCACATTGACAGAATTAAAGCTTTTCCCATTCATGTACATCATGGAGTTGTCAACACCTTAATACATACATGTGTGGCATCAATGAGGGCCTGCATTTAGAGATACTCTGCCATCTTCTGAAATATTTCTGCATCCTTTCCATGGGGAAATGAAGAAAAATGGACCAGTGGCAGATTGGAACTCTTCTGGGAATTAATAAGGGACTGCTGATATGCAAGTCTTTACTGAGAAGATCTTAGATCACTGCTGAGGTGTCCTAGCTTCCACCCCCCACCCCCACAGTGCAGGAAGCCCCACTGACTGCATTGCTGCAGAATGCAAGTTCAATGAATCTACCTGCAATCAATTTAAATTGTTGGGGAATTAAAACACCTAGTTATCTAAACAGTAAACTTAACAGCTATTTGTTTTCTCTCAGATAGATGAATTAACATTTCAGCCAAGTTATATAAATATCAGTCTGCCTGGAATCAACACATCAGTTGCTGATCTGAAACTGGCAACAGCGTTGCAACCAGAAGATTAATGTTTGATTGACATCAGTTTGAGTGTTAAACATTAAAAATATTTCAGTTGGTACAAGCTTCACAAATTGCAATGAAATCAGTTTGTGCATTATTTGTAAAGGCTTGACTATTTTTTTCCATTGCTGTCAGATCACATATAGTTGTTGTCATTCAAGCTTTGGGCAAAGTAAATAAGCTTTTTTTGATTAGCCTTTCTGTGCAGATTGTTTGAAAGCAGGCAGTTTTACCTTTTAAACCTGCTGCTTAATATTTCCATCATGTATCTATTAAAAATGAAGAACTGGTGACTTCAAACTAGATCACTGCTTTTTTCAATTACAATACTCAGTGTGAAAAGAAATATGCTGAAAAGGTCCAAGAAATGTGGAATAGTGTTTAATCCCTGCCCCATTCATATGGACTGTTGTTAATAAGGCTAAAAAGTTGGGGAGACACGATCAAAGGATTGGATGATAATCAAAAGGCCCAATTTTCCAAAGCACTTTTGCCTCTCAATAGACATGAAGTTGTTGATTCAGGTCATGGAATCACAATTGATCTCAACTAGGTAAGGTCATCCTTTATGATATAATTGTAACCACTATATTTTTTCAACTCAAGTCAAGAGGCCCAAATAAAAATAATACAAAGAAGCACAACATCAGGATTCCCAAAGCTCTTGACAGTAGGGCCCTTGACAGCTGATCCCCTGACAATGGCACCCTTAACAAATGAATCCCTGACCATAGAACCCCTGACAGCAAAATCCTAGCAGCAGAATCCTGTCAGAAGCTCCAGCAGATGAACTTCTGCAGCAGCAGAGAACCAAGAATACAGGACAACAGTCCAACCCCCACACCCCAAAAGCAGAAGTCATGAGAGAAGCACACTCCAAAGTCGGCGCTTGCAACAGCAGGGGATCCATGAGAGTGGACGTCCACCAAAAGTAGAAGTCTTAGCAGCAGATATCTCCACAGTAGAGAACCCCAATATAAGAACATCTGGCACCACACCCATCTAACAGCAGAGAACCCTTGATAATCAATATTCCAACAGTGAAATAATCAACACAAGCATTGACACATGTGGCAGAATGTCAGAGGATGGTAAATTCATGTTTTCATGGAAAATCTCTGGGTTATGAGGATCTTGTGAGCTTTCTATATTGTCAGGAAGCATCTTTAAATGTCCATGTATTGCCTTTAATGATCCCTCTCAGCACAGAACAGGATCCATTTCTTGTCAAGGTCCATTTCTTTAGATTATCCAGCTCCAAACTTGATAGTTATCCTCACTGCATGGTTAAAACACCACACACACTGACCTTCATTTGAAGCTGATTGAGGCATATATAATTGTAACACATCAATTTTTTATTTAAGGGCATATTGTATTTAATTTGCTTATAGCAACAAGATGTAATGTATTTCCATATATGGACATACTATATTGGATTGGGTTGCAGCCCACATGATGTACCTGCACTGTACCTAGTGTACATAGTCAGGCCATTCTCTCTTAGGAGCTGGAAGACTCCATATGTACACACTGAGTGCTTGGCAGTGTAAACAAACCATTTCTTGATATTTATCATTGATTCCTAATGTGTTTGTTATGACAGCACAAGCAAGAATGAGGATAGAAGTTTGAGGTACTGAAGTTCATTCAGAGCAAAGTAAACCTCTCAAACACATGGGTTAAGAAGGTCGACATTAGTTTCAGAAGAGAAGTAGCAGTTTGGAACTTCAGCAATCCAGTAGCTGTGAACCAGCAGCTGAACAGATATATATGGCAGCATACTTACAACAGGATGATTCTCACAAGAGTACTGATATGGTGAGAGTATACTGGGGATATTGGTGGGCATAGTTTGTTGTGACCCAAAGTAAGTGCCAGTAAGCATGGGCACAGGTGAGAATACCAGGACAGTCATGGAGTGCAGCTTGACAATTCTCATGGAGAAGAGGGAAGTGTGTTTGGCTAAGCCAGCAGAAGGACTTTGGGTGTCAAAGAACCCAAAGTCCTTCTGCTAAGAAAGAACCCAATGGTTTCAGAAGTGCAGAAGTCACATTTGGAGATATCAATGATGATTTAGTGAATCGGTAAGTGTGATCATTGAATTGAACAGGCACTAAAACAGAGAGAAACATTTGAATGAGACAATGACTTCAAAAGTTCTGACAGGAACAAGATGTGAAGAAGGCTGCAAGATGGTTACTTTGTCTTTTTCCACTGAGACACTGAGAGCCAAGGAATCCTCAACAATCCTCAGCAAGGATTTAGAATTGTTTGCTTCATATATTGAGTCCATGTGACTTTTTTTAGGATCCATAATGTCACAAGTAGATAACAATACAGAAAGTCTAAAGTATTCAAGGCAACTCAAGAGAGTCAGAAAGCCTTTTAGTTGAGATAGGAACAGAGACATATAACTGATCAATTCATTTGTACTTTAAAAAGCAATGGAGGTGCTGCTTATGGTAGTGGTAAAGAAATTAAAGGGACACTTTAATCCTGTATCTTAACTGAAAACTTCAAATTCGGAATGTAAATCTAAAGTATCCTGGATCCATTTGTGATTACACTGTAGCATTGAAGAACATTTTGGCACATTGCAATTTGGGAGAGTTTCTTAACAAATCACAAAGAGACAGGCTGGTTTATGGATTGAGTGAAGATTTATTCTAAATGATCCAGTGTGTCTAAACTTACTTCAAAGAAACTAACAGATAGCACTTCAATGGAGAGGCAGTGTTAAATGCAAAAGATCTTTGTTTATCCCAAATGGTTGGACCTGCCTAAAAGTCACAGAGCTACCATGCAGTCCAACAGTCAAAGGGAAAAGAATATGCCTACATTACTTACTTGGGGGATGTGCAATGGCAATTACCCAGAATAGCAATATAAATTCAAAATGCCAGCTATCGCTTTTGCCAAATGAAGGGTCATATTGCAGCAGCTTGGAAGTCAAAGGCAAAACTGAAGATGAAGACATATGCTCACAATAAATTTCATTATGTGGAAGCTGATTAATGTACATTGAGTAAATAAACAAAGTGAAAATTAGTGAATCAAGATTATAAAACCCAAGTTTTAATCAACAACAAACTTACTGAAATGAAAATCAGCACAGAATGTTGTATTGAGAGTCAAGATACTTATAGAATTTCAGTAGGTTGCCTTTGGAGGGGGTGGGGGCAAAAGCACAATCAAATTCTCCAGCTGTTGGAACAAATAGACTGGTGAAATTCAATGAAAAATTCATGATGCTACCCATTATAGAAACAATATTAATAGGTCGACCTTGATGGGTAATATTAGATACATCAACTGAATATGAATTGGGAAAATGTGTTTAGCTTAGAAATGGCAAAGTCACATTTGGATGCCCAAAATGAACAAGTAAGGATATATATATCTGTATTAAGAGATCTGTAAGCTAGTATTAAGGGCCATAAAGTACATATTCATGTTAAAAGGGTGTGGAATTCATCTATCAAAAGCCATGACTATTCCTTACACATCAAAAGCCTATCAGTTAGGAATTAGATAAATTGGAAAGCCATGGAGTTTTGGTGAAGGCAGATCAAAGTGATTTGGCCATGTTGATTGCATTGGTGCTAAAAGCAAACAAAATTTGGAGACCCTGTGGTGATTAGGAGTAGAAATGAATAGGGATTGTGCCTGGAAAAGTGTTTAGGTCCCTGAATGACAGAAAGGGAAGAGTGAAGAGGGTAACTGTTGCAACAGAGGATGTATCTGGCAATTGCGTCATGTGAAAGATGGCAGAAATTACAGAGGATGATCCACTGAATGGGCAGACTCGTCAGGTGGAAGATAAGAGCAAGGGGGACACTGATATTTTCTTACAATTCAGCCCATTAAGTTTGTGCTGGTTCTCAGAACCTTCTTTCTATCTGTTCCATTCCCTCATTTATTTTATTGTCATTTATTCTGTCTCAACTGGATATCAACTCCTCCTAATTGTCCAATCACTCATTTAGACTGAGAACAATTTATAGCAACCAATCAATCTATCAAGCAGCACATTCTTAGGATGTGGGAAGAAATGAGAGCACCAGGAGAATCCCACTTAGTCACAGGAAGAATGTCCAAAATCCTCACAGAAGTCAGAAGTCACCCTTGGCTGCTCTGGGTGGGAGCAGAAGTGTGGGACATAGAGCAAAATGGTTCAGAACTCTGTCAACTACAGTGGAGGGGGAGCCTTGGCTCCTTTCTTGCTTATTCTGCAATGTTAGAAGCTGTTACCAGAAAATCATCACCAACTTCATACTGTTTAGATAATGCTTTCACATCTTGCCTTTGAACTTTCACAAGATACTTTAGACAATGCATCTGAAACAGTGTTTTGTTTTAAGGTCTTGGATTCTATTTTTGTAATCATACTGAGATGGAACAATTATGTATCTTTGCTTTTATGATGGTGCCATAGCTAACTTTGGACCTAAATTTGCTAGAAATGTTTGTGATCTGTTACCTCAGTAAAGTGCTTCCCAAGAAGGAACCAACACAACTTAATACTGAATATGATACCAAAAAACTTTCTCTGTTTCAGCATTATTTTGTTTGCTTTTTATCAGTGAATGGGATGCAAAAGCATTAGGTTTCTCCCGCCCTCATCCATGATGTGACTGTCAAGATTAGCCAAAGCATCTTATGCTATCTTCAATTCACAGGAGGTGTCACAATGGACAAGGGGTGCTTTGTTACTTGGTTATGTCTTAACTGCTTTGTATGCACACTGCTGCTCTTTATCCCATTTCCATTGTACTTCCTACATTAATAAATGTTGCCAGTTTTGGCAGAAAACTTGTGAAATATTGCACAATTCTTAAGAAGGACTTCCATTCAAAACATATTTTTAGCTGCTGAAGCCTTTATAATCCCTTGAAAATAAACCATGCACAGCAATTCTAACCATGACTTTTTGCAAAGCACACTTATTTCTCCTTAATTTCACAATGTGCCTGTGCAATCTCAGCTAGAATTTGAAGATTCTCACCTTAAGCTATCAAGGACCTTGTCCTGATTGCAAAATCAAGGGTGTGAGCTTTGTAAACTTTCATCCATGATGCTATGAAAAATTTTAGCAGTGACTTATCAAAAGGAAGTTTAGTACAAAAATAGAGTGCTTTGTGCATATACAGTAGGTAGTTAACAGTTGTTGCTTATCCTGACAGAATATTGGTTTATAATAGGATTCTGATCCAATCAGTATAAATTAGTAAACACTTTGTCCTATTAAAGTAAATACAACTCTACAAAACCCATCTGAGAGTGGAGACCCCTGATGACAGCAAATGTAAGAATCATCAATAGCCCTTAATAGCACACATGACCACAGTTCAAAAGAGAAGCCCACTTGACCAAAACAGTGCTCTCACATTGCTGGATTCCTGGCAACGGTGAATGAATATATAGCTTCTTTGTTTATGGCAATTGGTTCTGCTTACAATCCCATGCTTTAGAACATACTCATAGCGGACAGTCAGAGACAAAAAAAGTTATAGCTGCAAAATTTAAGACCATTTTAGTTTTGATGAGTTATCATGTAATCATTATTTAAATTGTGAGGAAACTTTAGTCTGAGATGTGTGGAATTTGAAATTGAATATTGTGTGCTAACTGTAGTTCTAAGATGAAAAAAATAACAGAATTACAAGCAGAACAAATGGGAATGGTGGCAGGCAAAGTAATTGCTCATAGTTCTGTATTCTGGACAGGTTTGAATTGTAATTTAGAGGAAATGACAAGTCATTTTATCACCTGTCAGCAGTGCAGATCAATACCTGCAAATACAATATCGTAAGTATGGACTTGGTGGAAGAGACCTTTTCAATGAGTGCATGTAGATATCTGTGAAAAGGGACCTGACAAAATTTTAGTCCTCATCATTAGTCATCACAGTGGTTGTAGGTTAAGCACATTGGAACTCCTATTACCATGGAACACATGTTAAATGAGTTAAGAACATTTTTTGCACACCGTGGTCTACTAGTGGAAAGAACTTCTGATAATGGACTACAATTTCACTCATGGAAGTTGAAGGGTTTTCTGAAAAAGTGGTGTCAAAGGGAATCAAACATATCTGAGTATCTTTTATCATCAGGATCACATCATTCCAGAGAGTAATGTGTACAACTAAGCTAAAGTACAATCACATTCAAATGATGTGCCTGTTTGGGTCTCATGATATAAAGCTACAAACATTGTGCTTTCTGAAAGATCAACACTGAAGTATCTTAAGAGAATGTGTCTGCTGAGTATGTTTAAAAAGTGAGGCTGTTTCTCCTGAAGGTAAAGGTGGAGAAGAGATTAAACCTGTGGGTAGATCAAAATTTGCAAACCTCTGCTGAGTCCAAATTTATAGCCTTTTTGTAAATGTGAAAACAAAACATCTTTTTTAAAAAGAGGATATACTGTATTTTATTCTGAATATATTTTTTTAAAACTCCATTTGCTGGAAATATGAAATAAAATAAAACCAAAAAGAAATGCTGGAAACACTTAGCAGGTTAGGCAGCATCGATGGAAAGGGAACAGTTAATGTTTCATGTATGAGACCCTCCAGCAGATGCTGCCTGACCTGTTGAGTGTTTCCAGTGATTTCTGTTTTTCATACTACACTTGACTGGTTGACAGTCCTGTGATGTACCTGCCTTGTACCCACAGTATGTTGTCAGGTCAGGCTCTCACAGAAAAGAGAAAAGTTCAAACATGCACCTTTTGAATGTTCAGCTTTTGTAAATAAATGACTACTTCTTGAGATTTATTGTTAAAGTCCTAATGTATTTGTTAAGACACCACAAAGCTTTATAGCTAAAATGATTGAGCTGCCCAGTTGTGCTTCCTGTCAATTTGTTTACTGTGTTTAAAAATTAATACCTTACTTTTCCCAGAGCATACATGTGTCTGTGTAGAAGTGGGCTTATCTTGACTCAGTAGACCTCTGACCATTGTGTCAGATTGCTGTGGATTCAAGACTCACTTCCTCATTCAGCATATGTTTTTATCTTTGGGTGAATGTTGAAGATTCAGTAGCACATGTCAAGCTTAAGGAGTTTCCTGGAAATCCAGCCAATGTTTACTCCTGAACAAACATGCTTAGAAATGGATAAAATGGTCATTTATTGTTTCTCATTGCTGTCTGTGTCTGAATTAAAATTGTTTTAAAAAATTGAATTAGATACAAATTATATTCAAATGCAATATTTTCTGCCTAAGTTTGCATCATTTTGTTTCTTTCTCAGCTAGTGTTTTTGAGGTACTTCACTTTCCCTGGGTAGCTACAGAAATCTTGATCATAAACACCTGCCAACTATTGAACAGTTTGCCACCTAACACAAGAACAAAGAAATGCCTGAAACAACTATTGAGGTTGAAAAATGATTTTTGAAGTAAGTAATCAATCCTAAATCAATTTTGGTGGCATGAGTTGTAAGAGCCGAAAACAGGTTTTCTTTTCATTCCATTGGAACTATAAGTCCCATTGCTTTTAAATCTTGAATGTGCTGGCATACATGCCAATAGCAGACATTCATTAAATGCCCCTAAAATTATCGAGTGAATTATGTGCACTTTCCTGAGGGGTAAGCAGTTTAGAAATGTCTCAATGGGAAAAGTTACAGAGACTCTTTTTGGGAATGGCTCATTTGTATAGAGAATAGCACAGTACAGCACAGGAACAGGCCCTTTGGCCCATGACGTTGTACCAAACTAATTAAACACCTAACTAAACTAACCCCTTCTGCATACACAATGTCCATATCCTTTCATTCTCTGCACATCCATCTGCTTAATTAAGAATCTTTTAAATATTTGCCTCCACTACCAGCCCTTGCAGCATGTTTCACGCACACACCACCCTTTGTGTAAAAAAAAACTTGCCCCGCACATCTCCTTTCAATTTACCCCCCTCACCTCAAATGCATGCCCTCTGGTATTTGACATTTTGATCCTGGGAGAAAGATACTGGCTG
>JARFYF010000012.1:25695783-25706003 GCA_030265395.1 Rhina ancylostomus | reverse complement strand
GTTGTTGTTACGACACCACTAAACCAGCCGATCTATCTCATTCCTGTACACCTCCTCATCGCCATCTGAGATTCTGCCAACAACAGTCGTGCCATCGGCTAATTTATAGATGGCGTTTGAGCTGTGCCAAGCCACAGTCATGAGTGTAGAGAGAGTAGAGCAGTGGGCTAAGCACACATCCTTGAGGTGTGCCTGTGCTGATTGCCAGCGAGGAGAGATGTTATCCGCACTGACTGTGGTCTCCTGATAAGGAAGTCAAGGATTCAGCTGCAGAGGGAAGTACAGAGGCCCAGACAAATAAATCACACAAATATAAAAATATTAAGACATACACATATGTGCAATTTTGGATCACAGGATGGCTGATTCCTCCATTTGAAAGGACTAGAACTCTGGGACATTATCTCTGGATAGTGGGGTATACAAGTTAGAACTAAGGCAAGGAAACACATCTCTGCATGGAGGGTTGTAAATGTTTGGAGTTCTCTGCTTCATTTGTTGAGCATACAGCATCTGAGACTGATATTGAAGTATTTTAGGACACCAAGGGAATCGGAGGATACCAATCAGAGGGACAGATGGAAAAGTGAACAAATCAGCTGGTTCTTACTGAATGGCAGAGCAGGCTTGAGTAGCCCGCTCATTTCCATTTCTTGTTTACTTGAGCAACAAATTATGATAATCATTCTTCTTTTGTCATGTTCAACTCCTCTGAACACATCTTTTGTTCATAGAAACATAGAGATTGTTCTCCTATTATGGTGCCCATACGATGTACTGGCAGGCCCTTTGCAAGGTAATCTATCCAGTCTTCTACCCGATCAATAATTTTACTTTTCATTCTTCTCTCCTCCTCCTTTTCCCTGCCTCTACTTATTTAACATCCATTACATCTTTACAATTTTCTCACTGGATGCAAGGCTGAAAAGTTATTCTTTCCCCACATATGCTGCCTGACCAGTTGAGTCCATCCCACATTGTATTATTGCTTCAGATTTTCAACATCTGCAGTACTTTCATTCTGCAGAATCTGTATTGATTTTTTTTCTGTTTTATTCTGTCAAATGGTCTGTGAAGATATATTTCTCATGTCATTTTCATTGCCTTCTCAAATGTAATTTGCAAACTGAATTCCCCACTGACTTCTAAAATTAAACCTTAACTTAGCTCACAACATTTTTTCATTTTATTTACAGAGTTTCTGGTAAAGCAAGCCCTCTCATGGCATGTCTCATCATCAGAGAGCAAAAAAATGGCCTGCAACTTGCAGGAAATGTACTGATAATTGTGTGGTGAGGACAATAGGGCACCCGAAACCCTTGGTGAATGATGGGACTATTCTCTTAACAAATAATATTTTGAAAGAAAGATTAGATTAAGATTGAGAGAAAAAGACAGAAATTTAAAAAATACTTAAATTTTAGCAATCTTTAATAGTATACTACCTCTAGGAACAAGCATTTGGATAGCATAGTGATTACAGTTACTAGGTTATTTTCTGGAGTATTGGGCTATCGATCTGGAAGCATGAGCTTAAACCTCACCGCAGGAGCTGGCCAGTTAAAATTTGACTAATGATATAAATCTGGGTTAAAAAAAGCCACTCTACAGACCGTGAAATTACCTGATTGTTATAAAACCTCATGTCCTTATACCAATTTTACTAAGTCATGTCTCCACATGATGCCAGACAACCTCTGTGGTTGATCCTTAACTTCCCTCTGAAACTACCTAATGAAAACTTGCGGATGGATATGCCTTGGGCTACAGAAGGTGGGCAGCATTGCAGAATCACTGGCCAATATTGCAACGTGCTCTACTCTATGTTGGAGAAACCAAATGCAGATTGGGTGACCACTTTATGGAACATCTGTGTTGTGTCCACAGGGGCAACTCAGAGCTCCCTGTTGCCTGTCAGTTTAATTCCCCTTCCAGTCCTATGATAAAACATAGAACACAGAACAGTACAGCACAGGAACAGGTCCTTTGGTCTACGATGTCTGGGCTGAAAATGACGTCAAATTAAACTAAATCTCTTCTGCCTGCGCATGAACCTTATCCCTCTATTCCCTGCATATTCATGTGTCTTATAAATACCACTATTGTATCTGCTCCACCACTACCCATCGCGGCCTTATGACTGACTTGGTTGCAGCCTCATGCATTGTTATAACAATTAACAATATAAACTTGAGGAACACCACCTCATCTTCCATCTGGGCACACTGCAGCCTTCTGGACTTATGTTTTATTGTACAACTTAGGTGGGGCAGGCACAGTAGTGTAGTGGCAGCATAATGCTATTACAGCGCTAGAGACCCAGGTTCAATTCCGGCCACTGTCTGTAAGGAGTTTGAGCATTCTCCCCGTGGTTGCATGGGTTTCCTCCAGGTGCTTCAGTTTCCTCACACGTGCCAAAGACGTATGGGTTAGGAAGCTGTGGGCTTCCTATGTTGGCACTGGAAACCTATGACCTATGTTCCTATGTTGGCACTGGAAACATGGCGACACTTGTGGGCTGCCCCCAGAACACTCAACGCAAAAGGTGCATTTCACTGTGTGTTTTGACGTATGTGTGACTAATAAAGATATCTTATATCTTATCTTATAACTCATTTTCTCTGTCTGCATCACAACTGGTCATTTCTGCTGTAAATTGATATTGACTCAATTTTTCTCTCTTCATTTGCAGAGCCTGACCTGCTGAGCATGTCCTACAGCCTTACATTTCACACCTTCCCAAGTTCCTTTTTTTTAAACTCTCACTATGTAGCTGCCTTCATCTCATAGTTCTGGCTCATTTCCTCTCTGTAACTGCCCCTTCCCCCATTAACTCTCTGACTGGGTGCTCTTTACAACTTAACCTTGTTGCATCCCTAGTCTCACCCTATCAGAAACAATCCCTTTGTCCCATCCATTCCCCTCTGGAGCTTAAAATTAACTTGTTTTCTCTCTTTCCCTGTTTTGACAAAGGGGCTTCAATGTGAAATGTTTTCTCTGTTTCTCTTTCCATAGATGCTGTCTGATGAGCATTTCCAGCATTTTCATTTCTTTTATTGCAGGAGCACAATGATTTTAATGAGAAATGTGTTAAAGTTGTTAAACACCTGCTCCTAACTTTCTACAATGAGTGTAATTATCAATCATTGGTTATTAGTCATTTGCTGCAAATTCTTGATATCTGTACAGTTAACACAAGCTTTGATTTTCACAAGCTCAAGGATGAAGTTGTGCAACTTGATCAGCAATTACAGAAACTCATTATTCATTGAGCATTTCAAATGAAAGCAGAGATGGATCATTATCACTTCTGGATGAAGATGACTGCATACACTTCCACTTTCTTTTTTGCATCTATGCTGCATTCTGCCATGATTGAGGATGTGATGTTCAGGGAGCTATTTTTCCATTAGTTGTGTAATTGTCCACAGTCATTCAGGACAGGATATTGCAGATTCCAGAGCTCTGATCAAGAACATTTCTGGTGGGACTACACAACTCTAAACCAGTATGCTACTTCCATTGCCGCAACCCCAATCTTGCAGTCATGTTCTTCACGACTAAAGCAGCAGAGGTGCTTTTCGTGGTTATGGGAATGGCAGTTCCTTTGCCAAGAGTACCCTGTGCTTCTTCCAAGTGGTGTTCAACATTGTTCCTCAGCTGAGGAAGGACAGCAGGCAGTAATCAGCAGGAGGGTTTTTTTTGCTTATGCTTGATCAGGTACCATGAGACTTCATATGATCTAAAGTCACTGTTGAGGACTCCTGGAACCATCTCATTACACCATCTCTACCGGTATCTTTGAATGGTTTGGCTTACCAAGGAATAATGATGAAAGAATCTGGACTGAAATGTACAATTGGGTGAATATGACTGCTTTCCCAATCTTGGCACAAGTGAATGAGGGCAATTCTGCAGGATAGACTGTACTGACATGGCTACGTCTAAATCCAGTGCATAGGTCATAGCCACATCATCTGTTTGCCTTTATTGTTATTCAATATTTTCAGAGCAATTTGCCACACTCTGCTTGCAAAGTCATTTCAAAGGATACTGCTATTGATATGGAGTTACATATATCCAGACAAGGTAAGGATGGAAGATTTTCTTCCACAAAGGTCATGTTGGTTTTTAAGATAAGTTAAGAAGATAAGATATCTTTATTAGTCACGTGTACATTGAAACAAATAATGAAATACATCTTTTGCGGAGAGTGTTCTGGGGGCAGCCCGTATATGGCACCAACATAGCACACCCACAACTTCCTAACCCGTACGTCTTTGGAATGCGGGAGGAAACCGGAGCACTGGGTGGAAACCCACGCAGACACTGGGAGAACGTACAACCTTACAGACAGTGGGCGGAATTGAACCTGGGTCACTGGCGATGTAACAGCATTACACTAACCGTTTTGATGGTCACAAATATTAGTGCTTCATATAGTGGGATATTACTAATTCACCAACATATTCCAGGTTTATTAAATTAACTGAATCTAATCTCCCCAAATGCCTCTGGATCACTGGTCCAGGCATCTGAATTACACATCCAGTCACATAACCTGAATGATACTATATCCAATATGCAGCTAACTTGTAGCTATGTTATATTTTAATTTCCTTCCCTTTTCCAGTAAGCACATATATCGGCAAATGCATCAAGGAGTATGCAAGAAGAAGCTCATGGATCATTCAAAGTTGTAGTGACCAATTTATATTGAATATGAATCATAAATGCTAATACATGATTGTTATCTAGAAATACTATTAAATCAGTTGTCGCACACCAGCAGCTCTTGTAATTATCCTTTTCATGAATCATATCACCATGGAAACCTTTCATAGGCTATCAGAACATAGGCTTTTAATTATGGAAACAAACAAAAGGGCTGTTATTAACCCTGCCCATCCAGCAGCAGCAGGGTCAGAAGATGTCCAGGAAGATGGGTGTTTTTTTTAAATGTTTTAATACTTTCCTTCTGAATGCTTCTCCAGGAAGGAAACTTTTATTTTCCCACTATACCCATCTCCAAGGCTCTTTAATGCCTGAGACTGCTTCTTCACAGTCTGAAATGCCACCTTTGCTTGCTGCCGACTCTCAGTCAACTTTGGGACTCCCTGTAGTATCCTTGCTGTGAATGACGCCATTCAATATTACTTCTCACATTATTTCTCTGTATGTCAACATCTACAAGCAGATTGCTAAATGCCCCCAGTAGATTAAGAAAATAATTGTGCTAGGATCTTCAGGGACCTTGGGTAAACACATGCTTTATTTCAATGGCAAAATAGAGCATTGAAGCTGGATCTTAGAAGATTTTGCTGTTTCTTTTCGTGTCATCTAACAGGCTATAATTGTTGCTGTGAATTCATTATGCATATCTGATGCAGTGGCCAATGATCACATGGTACTACTGAGACTGAGGACACCTTAAGTAGAAATTTCTACACCATTGTCTTCAATCCTTATCTAGTGCGTAGATATAGCTTGTATCACCAGTTATCTCCAATGACAGGGCTGGCTATCATACCCTCAATGGTCTGTAGATTGAGATTAGAATCTAGATGCACAAAGGATGACAAAGATGTATTTGTAATTGAACCCACAGCTCCTTGACAGAAAGTCACACTTCTTCCCCCTGACACAGATTGTGTCCAGCACCACCTACCCTTCCACTGAGCTGACCTCTAGTGGATATTTTGGGTGCTGTACATGGATCTGTGTTCACCAGACACCTGCCACCCGCTTTACATCCCATCTTGGTGGTAAAAGATGCAATTACTTGCATCACTATCCTTAGGCAGAGTAGCAATTGATGGAACTTTAGGACTGGCATTTTAAGAGCATTAGGTTCAAAAATTACAAATCATGAAATGGCTGGTCAACTATAAAAATAACACCTATTAAGTCATCTAAGGAAATAAAGTACCATGAAAAGGATAGTTGATCCTAATTGATTGAGACTCTAAGATCATCCTCACACCGCTTGCTGCAGAAAGATGTGTATCAGCTTTTGTAACCTGTGTTAAAGTGGCTTCAATCTGTGTATTTTGTGGCCTTTTGACAAAAATATTTAGCTCATATGTTTCCCATCTCTGGCCACAACAATGGTGTAGGATAAACCTTAGCACATTGGCTAAAAGCAGCAGGGTACCATACCTGCTTTTTCCACTTGTTGTCTACCTGCTGTCCAACTGCACATTTCCTTTAATTAATACACATGGTATATTTATCCCTGACTCTTACACCATCCCATTCCTGCACTCATGCGTGATGAACCTAAATGTTGACAGATGATACATAATGTAGCAAGATAATTGAGGAAGATGAAACATCACTCATGTTAGAGCACAGAGGAGAGCACATGGAGAAAAATAAGGTGGGGCAGAGGGACAGGAAGAATTCACTGAAGTACAAAACAGCCAACAAGTGAGAACGGTTAAAATGTGTTTGATTCAAGAATTCCTATCACTATCTTATTTGAAAATAAAGAGAGCTTCCCAAGCCAATTAGTTTCATCTCTTAGGAACCTAAAATATTCTGTCAAAACAAAAATTCAACATGGTTGAGATGCTTCTGGATAACTCAGATTTCAAGGTTCAATCTGTGAGTCCACTCACCAGTCTATCACCAGGGTCTGCAAGAAGTCTCCCAAACCACCAAGCTTGGCTCTGGACTTCTATCACCAGGCAGGCCATGGAAGCAGACTCCCTGACTAGTCACAACTCAACATGTATTCTCAAGCTGCATTTTAAAGAACTGCTAGATTCAAACATAGTTTAACTTCCAATTTCTATGCAGGTCGAGGTGATGTTTTTGTATCTACCAGTTTGTATCATTTGAGGTCTGTGTGGTAGTTGAGCTGTCCTGCCTACTATCTGTCCAATCACTTTAAATCATTGCCCACACCCTTCGAACACATCAAGCTCTTCTTCATACTCAGCTGTTATTACTCTCCTACAACCCTCAAACAAATCTCCTACACTTTGAGGACATAACCTATCCTGCATTTTAATTCTTCAACAGACTGCCAACTTGCTATATATCTGCACTTTTATCGGCAGTAAAAATAAAATTCAAGTCTAGTGAGTGTAAAAAGTCACTTTTAAGTGAGTATTATGAGGAATGAATACTGTTTTAATTTTTGTGCAGACTTGACATGCAAATTCCCTGAGATACCAAGAAATGGGAGTTGTAGCAAAGCTCCTTAAGGTCTATGTAACATGAAGGGAACAATGTAGAATTATTATTGCCTGCTTCTGGTCTACACATAGCTGGTTGCAAAGATACCTTTTATTTATGAGCTGCATTTGATAACATAAATGTGCTATACCACCTCTCAACCTAGACTTTCCTTCATTGCTGGCAAACAAATTACATCCCACTGACATTCCTCCCATCCAACTTATAGCCTGCTTCAATGCCTTACTTTGAAATCCTGCCAGATTTCATCATCAAACATAAGTGGAAACACTTCTTGTCCATTTGGTAACATAACTGAAGGAAGATTTTTCTTTCAAAAGAATGACTCAAGTGAAGGCAGAGACATGAAAGTAAAGTTAGCCCAATGGCAAAGTGATTATTCCTCATTCCAAGAATGGGGCTTGAAGATTCAATGCAGGTTCCTTCCAGGAAGCCGGAGTTGTTGAAGCAGGGTGAAATTCCCTGTGCAGAATTTGAGTAAGACAAACAATAAGTGCTCAGTTCTAACTGGACAGAATATCAGACATGCCAAGAAATATTTACTGCATCATATCAGCTGTTTGTCCTGAGTACTCTTGTCAGAGTTCTCTCTCTAATAACATTTTTATGCATTTGATGACAATGTCCCGAAAGAAACTGTCATTTGTCAGAGCAGATAAACAGACCTCTTCAGGCACTGTATCATTAGTCTGATAACTTTATCACACAATGCGATGGATTTTTTTGTAAAGCCTATTTTATGCACTGGTAAGATACTTCCAGATTTTCTTTCCAGGTTCTCCAGGAATATGAATGTACTGACTCACAGACTTTTTTGGGACTAGTTGTACAAAATTCTAACACACACTCAAGGCTTGTGAAATGCTTGAGCTTTTGAATGCTGAAACTGTCCTGAATCACTCTTGCTGAGTCTTGTACCTAAATGCAACAAGTTGGAAAATGTAAATGGAATTATGTTACTAGAATTTTAAACTTCCTCATTTTATTTCATTTTAAATTAAGAACACCTGAAACTGAGGCAATTGTACTGTGGAATTCCTTTAAGATGAAGTGTTGCTGAGATTCCCTCACCTTGACTTCAGACCACATGAACTTTCAAGGTAATGGGCCAAGCATAGATAAGTGCCTGGGTGATTACAAAATACACTTCCCCCTCAACTAATGAAATAGCACTTGACTTGGAATGCCAAATGATAAAGCACTGGGAGTAAACAAGTCACAGAATCGACACATTATTACAGACAATTGGTCAGCAGGAACACCACTCTTCTTGCAACTCCTCAGATAACAAAGAAGTCCATGCCTGTGGGCATCAAAATGAAGATGATATTCAGGCATGGACTGAGAAGTGGAAAGTTAATTCACAGCGCTCAGGTGCTAGGCAATGATCAACTCCAACAAGAAAGAGTTGAATCATTTCTCTTTAACACTCAGCAGCAGTAAGTACCACCAACCATTAACATCCTGGTGGTTACTGCTGACCAGAAATATAGCTGGACCAGTTACATAAATTTATAGCAATAAAGCGGAGAAGAGGTGGATATCCTGGGATGGGTGGCTCACCTCCTGATTCATTCAAATCATTTTCACCATGTACAAGGCACAAATCCGGAGTGTTATGGAATACGTTTTAACTCACCTAGATGAGCCTAACATCACTCAGGACAAAGTAGCCTGGTTGATTGTCATCCAATTTTCCACCCTCGGCATTCAATCGGTTGCAGTGCACACCATCTACACAATGTACTCTGGCAATTCCCCTGCTTCTTTAACAGTACCTTGAAGATCTGCAAACCCTTTCACAAAGAACGAGAAGGCAGCAGGTACATTGGGTAAGAGATGTCTGCAAATCTGCCTGTAAATTGTGCATTTTCCTGACTTGTTGCTGGGTCTAATTATTGGAACTCATGACTCAACATCACATCACATAATGTGGTAACAGCATCATTACATGGATGTAGTAGTCCTTGTGGAAAGTACCAACTTTATGCTGAGGACATTCTCCCTTAGTTTAGTGTGACACTGCCACCAAGCTAAATGGGATAGGTTCAGCACAAATCTAGTAACTCAAAACTGAGCATCCATGAGGTACAGTGGCTCATCAACAGCAACAGAACAGTATTCAGTATACGGCTGGCATGTCCTTCACTCAGCTTTTACTCTCCAGGCATTGAACAATCTCGATTAAATGAAGTGTGCTGAAGAATATGCCAGAAGCAGAACTAGAAACATCTAAAAATGAGATGTCATTCTGATGTGGTTACAACTCAAGATGTTATGCATGCTAAACAATTTTGCAATCAACACATTAAAGCAGACCTGCAGTCCTGTTATATACAGCTTTGAATGGTAGTGGACAACGAAACAACAAAAGGG
The DNA here is from genome assembly GCA_030265395.1 of Rhina ancylostomus. NCBI lineage: Eukaryota > Metazoa > Chordata > Chondrichthyes > Rhinopristiformes > Rhinidae > Rhina > Rhina ancylostomus. Next base: position 25,696,424 of record JARFYF010000012.1, on the reverse strand, counting down.
AGAAGCTACATTGAATATCAATGATGGCAGAACTCAGAAAATAAACGATAAGGCTGGAACACCTACAATAATCTTGGTGCTGAAGTGCTGAGTGAATGATCCATCCCAGACTTTTCCAGAGTGCTCACTATCACAAAAGTGTCTTTTTAGCCAATGCAATTCACTCTGCATGATATCAAGAAACAGCTGAGAACACTGGACACAGAAAAGATTACAGACCTCAAGAGCATTCTAGCTATAGTGATGAACAAAGGTTTATACTCCAGAACTGGCAGTTTTCATCCCATTCTGCTGGCACAGCTCAGCTAATTCTCTGCCAGCTTTCAAAAGTTTACCACTTAACATGCTTCACCACAATGCATTTTATTACTTGTACTAAGGAGTATTGAGGCTGGCAAAGTTTTTATTATCATTCTTCAAATCTACCTACAACATGATGGGACCACCTACTTAATCTTAGCATCTATTGTGGTGATATAATTCTCCTATGATGATGTTAGAATTCAAAGATTGTTATTGATATTGATTTATTATTGTCACTTTTACTGAGGTACAGTGAAAAGATTGTCTTACAAACTGATCGTGCAGGTCAATTCATTACACAGTGCAGTTACATTGAGTTAGTACAGAGTGCATTGATG
>JARFYF010000012.1:25654503-25664986 GCA_030265395.1 Rhina ancylostomus | reverse complement strand
GACGTCAGGATTGAACCAGGTCCACTGAAGCTGTGAGGCAGCGGCTCTACCAGCTGCACCAATGAGACAGCCAAAGTGAGGGAGTTGACAGCGGCCCCCTTCACTCGCTGATGTCTGCAATGCCTCGTGTTCAAGCCTCCCCTTCTCCCCGGCTGCAACTCCAAGCTTCCGGCAGCCAGTAGAGTAAAAATCCATGGATCAGCGACGGTTACTGAAGTTAAACGGGATTCAGCCACGCTGGCTCCTGTCCAATCACTCTGGCTCAGCCACAAATAGAGTGCGCAGTCCTGGTCTAGTCACCAGGCTGCAGGAATGGAGCGAAGACCTTGGAGAGGGCGCAGGATTGACCCTGGAATGCGGGACTTCAAACCAGAGAAGCAAGAATTGTTCTTGCCACAGCGGAGATAGTTGAGACCTAGTTTGTTGGGGTCATTTCAATTCTTGAGGAGTCAGAACAGTACAAGAACAGGCCCTTTGGCCCACAGTGTTGTGCTGAACTAATTAAGCTAATGAGGCCAAATTAAACTAGTCCCTTCTGCCTGCACGAGGTCCATGTCCCTCCATTCTCTGCACATCCATGTGCCTACCTAAAGGCCCCTTAAACGCCTCTATTCTATCTGCTTCCACCCCCACCCCTGGTAGTGCGTTCCCGGCACCCACCACACACTGTGTAAAAAAACTTGTCCTTCATATTTCTTTTGAATGCCCTCTTTCACCTCAAATGCATGCCCTCTGGTATTAGACATCTCGACCCTGGGAAAAAAAGATACTGGCTGTCTATCTATGTTTTTCATAATCTTATAAACTTCTATCAGGTCTCCCCTCAGCATCTGCCACTCCAGAGAAAACAACCCATGTTTGTCTAACTTTTCTTTATAGCCCACACCCTCTAATCCAGGCAGCATCCTGATAAACCTCTTCTGCACCCTCTTCAAAGCCTCCACATCCTTCCTATAATGGGGCAACCTGAACTGAATGCAATACTCCAGACGCGGCTTAACTAGAATTTTATAAAGCTTCAATGTAACTTACTGACTATTGAACTCAGTGCCTTGACTAATAAAAGCAAGCATGCTATATGCCTTCTTTACCAACCTATCAACCTGTGAGTCACTTTCAGGGAACTATGGACTTGCATCCCAAGATCCCTCTGTACATCAACACTGTTAAGGGTCCTGCCATGAACTATATACTGTCCCTCTATATTTGATCTCTCAAAGTGCCACACCTCACATATGGCCAGATTGAACACCATCTGCCATTTCTCCGCCCATATCTGCAACTGATCTATATCCTAATGTATCGTTAGGCAACCTTCAACACTACCCACACCACCACCAATCTTTGTATTGTCTACAAACATACTAACCCACCCATCCATATTTTCATCCAAGTCATTTATATGTATCACGAACAGCAGAGGTTCCAGTATGGATCCCTGCGGAACACCACTAATCATGGACCTCCAGCCAGAATAAGTCCCATTGATCACTACCGTCACTTTTCTATGGGCAAACCAATTCTGAATCCAAACAGCCAAATCATGATGGATCCCATAAATCTTAATATTTGGAATGAGCCTACCTTGAGGGACCTTGTCAAACACCTGACTAAAATCCATCTAGATAACATTCACAGCTCTTCCTTTCATCAATCAACTTCATCACCTCCTTGAAAAACTCTATCAAGTTAGTAAGACGTGACTTGCCCACATAAAGCCATGCCTACTGTCCCTAGTTAGGCCATTGTTTTCCAAATGCTCATAAATACTGTCCCTAAGAATCCTTTACAATAGCTTCCCTTGCACTGACACAAGACTCACCGGTCTATGGATTCCAGGGTTATCTCTATTTCCAACATTAGCTACTCACTAGTCCTCTGGACCTTGCCTGAGACTGGGGAGGACAAAAAGATCTTGATGAAAGCCCCAGCAATCTCACCTCTTGCCTCTTACAATAACCTGGGGTATATCCCTTCAGGCCCTGGGGACTCATCCACATTAACATTCTTCAAGTAACCCAAGATTACCTCTATCTTTATCTGAAAATGCCCTAGTATATTAGTATGGTCCACATTGATCTCACTGTCCTCCATGTCTTTATCCTTGGTAAACATGGACACAAAATACTCATTCAGGACCTCACCCACATCCTCCACCTCCAAGCACGTTCCCTCTTTTATCCTTGAATGATCCTACCCTCTTCCTTTTTATATACCCTCTTGCTCTTGATATATGTATAGACTGCATTGGAATTCTCTTTAGTCCTACTTCCAAGGACTTTTTATTGCTCCTCCTGGCTCTCCTAATTACCTCTTGAGTTTTTTTCTAGCTTCTTTATAATCTTTATCTTCCTAAGGCTTATCTTCCTAAACCTTACATGGGCTTCTTCTTCTTGACTAAGTTCACCACCTCTTTTGTAATCGTAGGTTCCAATACCTGCCATCCTTGTCCTTCCTCCTAACTGGAACATACCTGTCCTGTACTCTGTGTAGTTGGTCTTTAAACATCCTCCACATCAGATGTGACCTGTCCAAAAACAGCTGTTCCCAATTAATGCTCCCTCGTTCCTTCCTAAGACTCTTGTAATTTACCCTGCCCCAATTTTATTCTCTCCTGCAAGGTCCATACTTATCCTTGTTCGTAGCTATCTTGAATGTATCCAGTTTATATGGTTCTATGTATATTCAATTATATAACAGTTGTCCTCCAAGCCAGATGTTGTTTGATCTTTGGTAGATACAATTTTGGTTGATTTCTGGAAGTTTTACAGACATGTGCACTCAGCAGGTTTGAAGGAAATAAATCAACCTCCTAAAGAACAAAACTAGCATCCACCACTTTTGCATTTTAAGGTACAATAATTCTGCAAGGTTACTTGATCAAATGAGGCATCTTAGGAAAACCAATTTCATCCTCATCTGACATCTAACATATGTCAGGGTGAAATTGGTATAGAACAGCAATGGAAATAAAGTAATAGCAAATCAGTCATCTGTTTCTTACCCAGACTATATTGGCTATATGGAATAGAAAATTGTTCAGAGTGTGAAAAAAGCTGCCAACTTGCTTTTGTTTATTTTGTACTATCACTCTTGACCAACTTCATTTCATGCACATTCCAGAATACAAACCATTTTACTTCTCCCTATCCCAGAATCACTGTATCTTATTACTACCTGGTCAGGCAGTTTTCCATTTAGTACAGCAGAACTGCTTACTGATTAAAATGACCAAGACATAGAGAGAGCTCTTTCATCTTGCTATGCCACTTTTGTGACAAGAACATCACAAAACTATGATTGCTCAGAAGCCAACTATTACCATTTACTATGTATAAGTAACCAGAAGGCCTATTCCAGAGCACGTGTTTACTGCAATATGATACTGATGGTGTATTCTATTGGCATGAATACACTATCATGATACTGATAGTGTATTCATGCCAATAAGTGAGCTGCATTGATATCCATAAGACATATATACACAAGGACAATTCTCTATTTTGCATCAGCATTTAGCCAACTGTTATATTTCACATGGACAGGAAAGGTTTAGAGGATATGGGCCAAATGCGGGCAAATAGGACAAGCTTAGATGGGCATCTTGGTCAGCATGGACGATTTGGGCTGAAGGGCCTGTTTCCATGCATATTATTCTGTGACTCTATGACTCTACAGTGGGAGTACTATAACACAATATGCAATCACATGCTTCGGACAGAGTGATGCCATGTACACTAACTGTATCATGATACTGATATCCTTTTTAATATTGTAAGAGTTATTCATTCCTTCCTACTATCAAACACAATTAACTTTCCAATTTATTTTGAAATGTGGGGAACCACATTGAGGAATATAATTACTCATTATGTAGTATATAGTATATATTCATGAATAATGCAGGAAATTATATGAAAATAAAGTCTATAGCTTTGAAGGTATTCTTCTATAAATTTGATTGAGTTAGCAGAAATCAATCCCTGTGCTCAGCCAAGTGAGTAGGAGGTGCACCCAATATAAAAGTTCCTACGATTTGTAGAGTCTGTTGGGCCTGCCTGGCAGCTCAGCAACAAAGAGCTTTGAATATCATGCAGTGGCTGAAGGGTTGGTCAGTAAAGGAGGAATTTCCTATCTGGAGTTAATTTAGTGCTCTCCGGGAAGCCAAATATTGAAGGGGGAAACTTGATAAGCTATAGATTTCATAATTTGATTATGCAAAGGATTCAATATCTATTTCAGACAAGTGTCTCAGCTGCCTATCTATTGTAACTGCACCAATATTATGTGATGCACTTCCAGACTCTATAAACGGGGTGTATTTCCTGACCACACTCCCAGAAATTGCCACCTTTAAAATAGTACGATCAGCATAGTCCAGTTTTAAAGTCACATTGGGGTCTAAATTAGTCCTTTCTCACCTTCATGTAGCATGAAATTAAATATCTTATTGAACCAAGTTTCAAAGAGCTCTGTAAAGTTTTCATTGGGAATCAAGGGGCATCCATGGACTGAAATCAAATCTCACACCAAGGAAGATGATTGGTGTTGTTATAGATCAATCAATACACTCCCACACTACAGGAGTTCCTCAGGCTAGGACTAGACACAGACCTTTACAGCTATTTCAGTGACTTTCCTGTCATCATAAAGTCAGAGGTAGCAATGTCTGCTGAAGATTGTAGATTGTTCAATTCCATTCCAAACTCCTCAGAAAATAAATGAAGCAACCTATGCTTTGGATATTACAATACCTAGATGATAGTCACTTATCCATAGAAACATACAAAGTAATATTTGTGTCAAGCCATTGACCAGATAGTGTCTTGTTAGAGTTGCAATAAATGTTAATGGCATTATCATTTAAGAATCCTCATCAACATCCCGAGGACCACTACGATCCAAGAGTTTAACTGGACTAGACATAAATACCAGGGCTGGAAGCTGGATATCCTGAGGTGAGTGACTCACCTCCTGGCTGTCCAAAAGCACTTGTCTCTAAGTACGAGGAATACCAGGAGTATGATGGAATACTCTCTTTGACTCGATGAAGTCAACTCCAACAATACTTAAGAAGCTCAACAACATCCATAAAAATATCATTGATGGCTTATTCACCATTTTAAACATTAACTTCTCCTGTCAACAATCACAGTCATAGTATAACACTGTTATCATGTGTATCTCTACAAGGTGCAGTGTAGTTACTAAGTAAAGCTACTTTAACAACACCACTCAAACCCACAACACTAACCACCAAAAAGGAGTAGCAGACCATTTGAAATGCCCATGATCTGCAGGTTCCCCTCAAAGCTACATATTATCCTGACTTGGATATGTATCCTTCATCATTCCTGGCACTCCTATAAAACACACTGAGAATATCTTTGTTGGAGAATTTCAGCAGTTCAAGAAGATGATCACTATGACCTCTTCAAGGGAAATTAAAGGCGGGGGATAAATTCCAGTCCTGCTAGTGATGTCCAGAATTCATAAATGAATTAAATAAATATTGCATGTACAATGCAGGAGACTAAAAGTGAATTTCTGCCCATTATGTTTATGACAAATTAAGATTTCATAGTAATTATTCAATAAATTATATTGCTTCTGATTTAAAATAATTATAGCTGAACAGCTATAAATAACATCAGTGTTTTTCCACAATTCTTTTTCTTTGGATCATTAAACCAGAAGTTATATGAATCTTATTTATATACTATAGTCCAATATATATTGTAGCCTGGCACTTTGGTTATAGGAATTTTGCTGTTTGACCTAAGCGACAAGGTGAGCTGAACTAGCATTATTAAATGGTCTCCACTCATTGAAATAAACAGTCAGCTGGCACACATTACATGGCACACAAGCAGCACACAGGCAGCAAGCTACTTCATTACAGGTGACAACAGGTTAGATTATTTTCATCTTGTCCTAGAAAGCACTGATAGCAGGAATCGTGTTATATCGGGAGTCCTTCAAGAAATGGCAAGTGCCAAAGGCAAAGTAACATTTTTTATAAACAGCACAGCAGTATATGTTTATCTTGTTAAGAGACTCCCATCTGCAGAGTATTTCACTTACAGTGTTAGCTGAGTCAGATTCCAACACCGGTGATGTATTTATAAGTAGTAGTGAAACAAGTTTCATGGGAGTGTCCATGACCACTCATTTTGACAGATGCATTTGAATATAGTTATGGAAATAAAAGTTATTTCAGCAAATCAGTTGAGGAAGTAAGTATTGTTATCAGACTTCACAGACTAGATTTAGGGATATTTCCCTGGCTTTAGTGACTAACCATGGGTCACAGTCTCATTAGGGGTCCACCTCACAGAACTGAAATAAGAAAACACTTCTTCAAGAAGATGATACTGAATCTTGTGAAATTTTCTATCCAAGAAGGCTTTGGAGACTTGGTCACATTGCATATTCAATCAGAGCTCAAAAAATTCTTGGATACTGTGGGAATCAAGGGATATGGGATTAGTGCAGGAAAGTGACTCTGATTTTATTGAATGGTGGAGCAGGTGTGGGGGCTTGAGTGGGTGTTCCTGCTTCTATTTGCAATGTTCTTAGTTATCTGATGATATCTCAGAGAAATAAAGCTTTGATGTCCACTAAATGATTACTTGTGGGTAGAAATATTAATGAAATTTAAGACTTCACTTACCACAGCTACTTTCTTCCCCCCCCCAACCCGAACCACAACACACACACACACACACACACACACACACACACACACACTCACACATTGTTAACCCTGTGGTCACTTGCCCTGAACTGCCAAGAACTTTGTTTCTCCACATATGCTTAAGAAGTCAACTTACTCTCATTCTAATTTGAAAGAAATTATGCAAAATTAAATCAAATTTTAGCCAACTGATCTCTTTGACAACCCTGCTCTGGTAGCTATTATTAAATGCTTTACCAACTTTATATATTTATATAGGCAATTTATTCTTTTTTGATTTTTGACTCCTAAATAATTGTATAAATCCAGTTCCAGATCCTGGTCCAGTATAGCTAAGTTTTATAAATTGATCCTGCTTTTACTTTTGTATATGCTGTGATATCATATACATTTAATTTTATTTGATATAGCTTAAATAATATTTCATGATATTAAACTTAATGGCAAAATTGTGTAAATTTAAATAAATTTGTGAATTATTTTTCTGAAAGTTAAAATTCATTATATTCTTAAGAATCACCTTTCCTGAGTAATTAACCCTAGTTTTTAAATAATTGAAGTTCTGCCTTAGAACAGGACTCAGAGATCTGCATATTCTACTTTCTCTTTGCAATTAATTTTTTAGTTTGCAATCTGTCCGTTCAAAAGAACTGCCCAATTGAACAAAAGCCAACACATTAACATGAGTAGATGGTATATTGCATTTGCTTCCCAGTTAACATATGCTAATAAAGTTAAGAAGGGTGAATCAAACATCTACTACAGAATTCAATTTTAACATGTCTAACACTGGATATTAATTATAGCTTCTTGGTGTTAATTTTCTTTTGTCCGCACTGGAAACCAATCTGTTAAACCTTTATCTGTGATAGCCTATTCTCATTCTGTCATATAAGCCCAACTTTTCCTGTTCGTATGTGGATTTAGGTTAATTTTCTATGAGGTTCCTTGATATCCACCCAGGCTATTACAACTGAAATAACCTGGAATCCTGGTAAGCTTGTCAAATAAGTGACCACACTGTGCTTTCTTCAGTTGATATCAACGAGGTACTGTTCGTTACCTGGCTGATCCCAAAAAAGAACATGGAGCAAAAATTCAGGAACAGAAGTCAGATACATTGTAAAGGCCATCAATTGTCAATTCATAGACAATTCACTATATCAGGTTACTCCCCACCAACCAATGGCACAACTTCTACCTCTGTTATGTAGCTCAGTAAGGTGCAGTCTCAGCTTACTGCTGTCTGTACTGCAGCCCACATCAAGAGCAAAACCTGGTCACTTGTTCACTACCATTATAGAAAATAGTTGTGCCAAGACAGATAATTTTTAATGTACCCTGATAAAGTTGGCCCCATAAACTTGAATATTTCTCTACTAAAAGCAGACTACATACTCTGCAATATCACTGGTCCTTCGATGTGTTGCCTTCATCAGTTTGTCTGCACCATGGGATTAAAGAGATTCATATTTTCCTAATTAGCTGCAACTTAAAGTACAACATGAATTGTTCAATTATGAAATAGCAAATGCTGCAAATATTCAGGTCGGGCAGCATCTGTAGAGCTAATGTTTCAGGTTAATGACCTTTCAGGTGCGTGAATGGTCATTAAAAAATGTTAACGGCTTCCCATTCCACCAAGCTGCGTGGCCTGGTGAGTACTTCCCGCATTTTCTGTTTCTACTGCAGTTTTCCAGCATCCATAGAATTATGTTTTAGGAAATGCCTTGGCTTCACTGGAGCTGAATGCAGACCAAATGTCTAAGGGAAAGGCAAACCTCTCAGAATCAAAGTACTTAATTAGTATGAAAATCTGCAATTATATATTAATATCAGCAATCTTCTGAGCTCCACCTCCAAATGAACCTTGTGGAACTGTGGTGTTATTTATGGAATCCACTTACATTTTAGGTTGCAATGCGCTACACAAAATAATTAAAGGTTCAAATTTGAATGAGTACGTTAATCAGCAGCAGAAAATACTCTCACACAGCAACACACTTCTCCGTAATGTCCAGCAACTAATCTCTCAGAAAACAAGGTATTCCATTTCTTTGGCTGAAGGCAATGTGTAGATTCTCTGCACCACACGTCTGTTTCACTCACTGTGCTTTTTGTGACAGCTCCCCATAGACTCATCTCTTTGTGCCCGCTTCCTTTGTTTTCTTATTTTCTCAAACTGCTCCCTAGCCTTGTGTTTATTCATTTTATATCTCTTTGATTTTACCAGAAGTCACAGTGAATTGAGTTTGTGGGGAAAAAAAATCTGACTTAACAACATCTTCTTTGCTTGTCTGGATGAAATTCTTTCCACAAAGTTTTTGAAAAATCTTTCCAGCAAGATTTTATTTTCTCTTCAAGCTAGGGGTATTTATTATCAGAGATTCCTTTGTGGTCTGGGGTATAAAATATGTAGTAAATGCATGATAAAAGACTTTTACTCCATAGCAGATTTCTGCTTCAGAGCATACCAGCCTGAATTCCCCTCCCTCCCATCAGGCAGAAGATACAAAAGCCTGGAAGCATGTACCACCAGGCTCAAGGACAGCTTCTATCCCACTGTTGTAGTGAACAGTTCCCTAGTATGATAAGATGTCTCCTGACCTCACAATCTACCTCGTCATGGCCTTGCATCTTATTGTCTGCCTGCACTGCACTTTACTTTCTCTGTAATTGTAACACTTCATACTGCATTTTCTTATTGTTTTTCCCTTGTATTACCTCAAATGTACTGATGTGCTGAAATGATCTGAATGGACGGCATGCAAAACAAAGTTTTCCACTGTACCTCAATACATGTAACAATAATAAACCAATTTACAATTTACATTTACTGTATATATCCTACTGCTATTTTCGACTTCCCAAAATGTATCACCTCACAATTGTTGGGACTAAATACCATATGACAGTGCTGTGCTCAGCTTTCCATCTGATCTTTATCCTACTGTAGCTTAAGATGACCTTCCTCACTATCCATTATACCACCAACTTTCATGCACAGAATTCCACATGTGGTTCACCAACACCTTGTACAACTGTAACAAAACCTCCGTATTATTAGACTCCAATCCCTTTGCAATAAAAGACATGTTGTTTGCCTTCTTATCTTCTCGTTAGACCTGCCTATTTTTTTGTGATTCATGCACTAGAACACATCAATCCATGCTAACACACTTTCTCCAATACCTTGGGCTCTTAAGTTATGCACCAGTCCACATATATGACACTTTGTCAAATGTCTTTTGGAAAATTAAATATATTGCATCTACAGAGTCGCCATTATCAACTCTCCCTGTCACATTCTCAAAGAATTCAAGTAAATTTGTCAAACGTGATTAATCTTTCATAACACCGTGTTGACAAGTCTTGATTATATTCAGCTTTTCAAAAGAAGTTACTTTCTCTTTGATTATTAACCCCAGCATCTTGCCAACAATAGATGTTAAATTAACTGACCTATAGTTCCCTGCCATCTGTCATCCTCCATTTTTGAACAAAGGGTTCACATTGGCTCTTTTCCAATCATCTGCTACCCTCCCAGAATTTAACGATTTATTAAATTTTTAACTAATGGGTCCACTGTCTCTGCAGCCACTTCCTTTAAAACCCAGTGACTTGTCAGCCTTTCACCTCGTGAGTTTCTCTAATACTTTATCCCTTGTGATTGGAGTTTTTACAAGTTCCTCCCTGTAATTTGAAATTAGTCCATCCATTATCTTTGGGATATTTACAGTGTCCTCCACAATTATGACTGATGCAAAATAACTAATTTAACATATC
>JARFYF010000012.1:25470087-25482002 GCA_030265395.1 Rhina ancylostomus | reverse complement strand
AAGTGCTCTGTTTTGTGCTTTAATCGTTTACAACTTTCTTTCTTACATCTCAGCAACATTCTAGAGGAGTTGAGAGAGCAACTACACTTGACATCAAGGCAACATTTAACCTATTATGGTATCAAATTGCCCCATTAAAACTGAAGTCAATGGGAAAACACTTAAGTTGGTTAAGTATTACCTCACACAAAGGAAGACAGTTGTGGTTGTGGAGGTCAATCCTCCCAGCTCCTGATCATCATGCCAGGAGTTCTGCAGAACTGTATGCTAGGCCCAAACATCTTTAGCTGCTTCATCAATGATTTTCCTTCCCTCAAAAGGTCAAAGTGGGAATGTTTGTTGTTGCATACACAACATTTAATTCCATTTGTGACCACTCATGCCTATATGCAGTAAGATCTTGACAAGATTCAGGCATGGATTGATAAATGGTACATATGTGCCAGGCAATGACCATCTCCAACAGAAGAGTTTATAACCATCTTCGCTTGACATCAGTGGCATTACCATTGCCAGATCTCACCATCAATACCCTGGGGATCCCATTGACCAGAAACTCAACTGGCTCAATCACATAAATATTGTGGTTACAAGAACTGGTCAGAGGCTGGGTACTTTGCAGTGAGTGTTTCACCTCCTGATACCCAAGGCCCTTCCACCATCTACAAGACACAAGTCAGGAGCATGATGGAATACACTCCACTTGCCTAGATGATGGCAGCACAAACAACTCTCAGGAAGAGTGACACTCAGTTGATTGGCACACTATCTAGCACCCTAAACATTCATGCCTCCCAACACATAGTGGTGTGTACTATCTAGAATATGCATTGCAGTTACTCACCCAGGCAACTCCACCAACACCTCTCACATCTGCTGCCTCTATCACAGTGTTAGCAAAGTGCATAGGATCACCAACAAATGCAGGTTCCCCTCCAAGTCTGACACCATCCTGACACGGAAACGTGTCACTGTTTCTTCATCGTCACTGAATTTAAATCCTGGAACTCCTTTCCCAACAGTACCATGGGAGTACTTTCACCAAAAGGCAGCAGTTCAAGAAAGCTGCTCACCTTTTCAAAGACAATTAAGGGTGGGCAATAAAGATTAGCTTTTAGCCAGAGAAGTCAAGATTCCCAAAAAGATTTAAAAATAAAGAATTAAAAAAACACTAACTTTGAATGACAAACAGCTAATAAGTACCAAAATATTGGATCAATTTTTGGGAGTTTCTAATTAGCATCCATCATTGCTCTAATGAGCCTAATGCACAACAGATGCACAGGCTCAAAGTAAGCCAGGTATATACGATGCTTACAGTACACTGGGAGCATAGAAGGCCTCAGGCTTTATGACTCCATTTTGAATGAAGCTGTCAGCAATTGTGTTTCAAATCCGATACAACTGTTACATTTCTCCTGAAGTCCATGATTGGCCACTGTTTCCTGCTGTGACTTTGTGTTTTGAAGAAATATATATTTATTTCAGCAACTGGAGAGTGCTGGATACCTAACAGAATTTGGAAATCTCATGTTTATTTCACTTCATATTTATCCTCTTACTTCTTAAAAATGTTCTGTAAACTTGGCCAAGCATACATATCTTTCTTTGGAAAATCCATGCTGTCCACTTCATATTATACTCAAAGTTTTTAGATTTTTTTTGTTACATACTTTGAATAAAAATACCATTATCTTTCTCACCACTATTGTGCTAATTAGGCTAGAGTTTCTGAACTCATTCTATCATCCTTTCTTTTAATACAGTATTTATGTTAACTGCCCACCAATGCTCTGCACACAGTCCCTTGTCTCCACTGTTGCCTTCCCATCTTCTTTTAATCCATCTAAACCAGGGAACCTATATTTTTGATTAATTTATTAGTTGCCTCACTCAAATATGCTTATATCCTTTTTTCTTTTCTTCTCATATGACATCCACCAAGCTAGTTCCCTGCAAATTCTCAGACAAGATAACTAAGATTTTTGTAATTTTGATTTTTACCTTGAGAATCCTCATTGTTATGCAGCTTTTTCATTGGCCCTTCACATTGATCCTTTTCCTTGTGAGCCAGTTAGTCTCCTGTTCACTCCCTTAACCTTCATTTTTTTTCAAACAATAAACATTTTTAAATGTGTTGAAAATGCATCAATTATTATGCTAAAGCATTGCACATGTAAATCAATCTCTTTTTAAACAATTATTTTTTCTCTTTTAATTGCCTTATGTTTATGCCCTCTTGTTACTAACAAGTGAAAACAATTTAATTCATCATAACTTTGAATTTTTCATAGCTTCAAGTCATTAGCCTTCTGAACTGGAGAGAAAAATCCTAGCCGCTCAAATCTGTCTTCACAAAAGAAGCCTCCTTATCATTGATAAAATTTGCATTGCATTTTTCCACTATTTTTGCATCCTATGAATAACAATATATACAGAAATTGTATATAATAGTCCAATTGTAAATTAACCAAGGTGTTGGCATCTAAGCAAAGTTCATCACTTCCTTATAGTTTTGCACCAATAGATATACTCTGACCTCACTGTCTTTCACTTCTTACAATGTTCCAACGAAGTTCAAGGTAAACTCAAAGTACAGCTCTGCACTTCCATCTGCCCATTTTACAGCACTTGGGATTCGATATTGAATTCAACAGTTTCAGATAGCAAGCCTTTCCTGTTTCCGTCAGAACTGTCCAGATCTGATGTAAGATCATCCACCTGTAACACTAACTCACTTTTACTCTCTCCACAGATGCTCCCTGACCCGCTGAGTATTTCCAGCATTGCTTTTTCAGATTTCCAGCAATTACTGTGTTCTGCAGCTCACAGTGCCAGCATTGTTTTATTTTCTCTACACTGCTCTCATTCATCTTCCTCTTTGAAACACATCCACTCTAATTAACAAGCATTTGCTGGTTTCTTTCAGATGGTGTCAACACAGTGATATCCCAGGGTTCACAGTCACAGACATTCCTTTAGTTCTCTCCACCTCTCCCTCTTCTCTGCAATTTTTAAAAACTGGTTTTGTCACTTTTCCAGATCTGGAATGCTAATTCTGTTTCCCTCATCACAGATGCCGTATGGTCTGTTGTCTCCAGCATTTTCTGGTTTCATTCAATGATGCAAAAATAAATTTTTGCAGCCATTTCTTGCACAGCCACTTTTATTTAGCTGTATATAAATATCCTATATACCATTTAAATTTGCTTTCTTTCTCACAAAATATATTGACAAAGAACTTGCACTTAGCAACTTGTTTCCCCACTAACTTACAAGAAACTTTTTGATTCCAAAATTACAGAGAGAAGCCAGCTTTGTTGATCACAACGAGACCTTGCATGGTGATTATGGTCCTTGGCCTGTTGCAAAGTAAATGCCACAATAGTGTCATAGAGGGATACAGCACAGACATTCAGCACACTGAATCCATGCCAATAATCTAGTACACATTTTTAGACACATCCTATCCTAACCTATTTAATCTCTCTAAATTTCCATCATTTACTTCTTGCCCCAGATTCAACCCCTCACCTACATACTGGGGCACGGTGAATTAACCTACCAACCTGCACATCTTTGGGATGTGGGAGGAAACCAGAGGACCCTAGGGAAATTCACACAGTCACAGGGGGAATATGCAAACTCCACACACACACGTGACAGAAATGAGCCCAGATCATTGGAGCCATGAGGCAGCAGCTCTGCAAGCTGTGTCTCCTTAAGGTTGAGATGACAGGAGGAGGTGGGGGAAGAGGATGCAGTTGGATATCATTGGGGAAAGATGGGTAGTCAAACAAAATTGCTGAAATAATCTAAGTCAGCAATTTTTTTAAACCATAGCCACTGTCACAAGTTGTTTCTGACAATCAAATTCAAAATTCAAAGACTATTAGAGCATGGAAATGGGCTATTCTGTCCACACCGACAAGTGGGCACCCATCCATATTAATCCCCTCTTCCAGTACTTGGTCTGTAGCCTTCCATGTCTAGGTGATGCAAGTGCTCATGTAGTCTCTTCTGAAATGCTGTCAGTGATGCTGCTTCCACTACTGTCTCAAGCAGTATATTCCAGGTACTCATCACTCTCTGGCTGAAGAAGGTCCCCCTTAGATCACCTCTTAGTCTCTTGCCCCTTAACCTAATCTCTGTCCTCTAGTTTTATCTACCTCTGGGGAAAACTTTCCTGCAGTCTACCTTATCTATACTCTCATAGTTTTATATACCTCAATTATATCCCCTCTTAAACTCCTCCACTCCAGGGAAAACCTTGGAGCCTCTATTGAAATTCATTAAAAACTATTGAAGTTTATTTAAAAAAATTAAGAATACATAAAACATTTATGTTAACTCAAGCATTTTGAAGCAAGTACAAACCATATATAACTTGCAGCCATTGCCTTCTATTGAAGTGAATGGAGAAGCTGCACTTCGACGTGGAGAAGGTTGTTCAGGCAGATTCTCCACTGCAAGTGTGGAATTAACAAAACTGTTCTTGTAAAGAATTTCATGAGAAATCCAAATGTTGACCCTATTATCTCTATAGGGTATCAACTGGCATATCAAACAGACTCTTAAAACCAACATAACCTTTATTAACAACATAGTCTTCATTAACACTCCGGTTACTTAAGCATGCATGTATAGCACTGACTTCTAACAATTTCTTGTTTGAGTTACTCTTCCAATTTATCACTTCCTATATCAAATCACAAGATTCACGGCTTGTACTTAATACTTGTACTTAACTTGGACTACCCGTGTTAGATAAAACTGGCCAGATTCACTACAGCTCAGTCTTATCTGAGTTCCAAACTCAGGGCCACCTTTTTGCAATGATTGTTCCCAGGTTATCATTCCTGAAGTCTTTGACTGCTCTTCTTTTGTTGTATTTTTCCTCCAATCTTCTAAAGGCTTTTTTTATTTGTACCCCAGCCCAGGACTCTCACAATTTTGAAGTCAATCATTTCAGGTTATCACTCTTCCAAGAACTGGGTAAACAAAACGTGTCTTCTTTCCCTATCATGCAAAGGGTTTCTTTATTATAGGGATGCCTGTTTGTACTTTTCTCATCATCCCTTCACAGGATGGCCATTCCAGGCACTCTTCTCTTGTTTGTACAGTTTTTCATGGTTAGATCACATAGCTATAAAACTGTCTCAGCTATGCTCTGACCAAGTGTTGATCATGTGTCCTTCCTTCACAGTGCCTCTTTGTTCTGTTGATCCCAGCATCTCTCTCTCTCTCTCTCTCTCTCCAGATATCAGATTGTCCTTCCACAGCTTGTCGGGATACTTGACATCTTGACTCCAGCTACATAACGTTGGAGCATGGATAGAAAAGCTGCCATGAGTCGTTGTCGTCATGGCTATCCCTCGTGGCGAGGATGATAGTCTTCATCCGTGATCTATTTATGGGCTCTCAAGTGGCTTATGAGTCCAATCTTGGAGAAGTAGCCCACAAAGCAAAGATGCCTGTGTGTATTTGTTTAACACGTATTTGATGTTGCACTACAAAAAGCAGATGATACTTCACAAATCAACCACTGATTCCAATGGCATGGAAGTCACGATGATTGGAGCTGATGGATTTGTTGCCACCTTCATCCGCCTTCACAGCCATTGAGTTCAAAGTAACTGTGTGCGCCTGTTCCACCATTCAGGTCTTGGTTGGATTGTTCTTTGTCAGGAACCTCACCATCGACCTTACCACCATGAGTGATCCTACCAGGAGCATAGCTCCAGATCGTTCTTGGGATCTCAGGACTACACAAGTTTCTCCACCACAACAAGGTGACAATCCACGGAGAAGTGCCATGAGTACTGACTACAGCTTTAGCATTTTTGCATTCAAATGAAAATCCTGAAGTTGCAGGGAACTTCAGGGAACTGCAGGCATGGTAGTGTAGCAGTTAGCATAACGCTATTACAGTGCTAGCAAACCGGGTTCAATTCCTGCTGTGGTCTGTAAGGAATTTTTACATTCTCCCTGTGTCTGCGTGGGTTTCCTCTGAGTGCTCCGACTTCCTCCCATGTTCCAAAGATGTACAGGTTAGGAAGTTGTGGGCATGTTATGTTGGCGCCAGAAGTGTGGGACACTTGCGGGTTGCCCCCAGAACACTCTATGCAAAAGATGCATTTCACTGTGTGTTTTGATGTACATGTGGCTAGTAAAGAGATCTTATCTTAAATATGGACATGCAGGGAACTCCAGATATTTCCCTAAAAAATCTAGGATATTACTTCACTACTCTTAACATTGAATTACATTTGCCACCCTTCTGACATCTGCTGTTTTGTAGTTTGTCACAATCCGTATGAAAATTAGCAATTTGAGTACAATTTAGCAACAGTAAATTTAACTACTTATTCCTCAATTTGTGAATTGACCTGGTGCTCAGTATATTAAACTGTGGACATTTACAACACTAATTAGATCCATGCTTATTCTTTGATTGACTAATGCACAATTTAACCCAAGTGTTCACAGTGGCACCATGGCACAGCTAGTCGAGCTGTTCCCTCACAGCACTAGAAACCTGGGTTCAGTGTTGACCCTGGATGCTGTCTGTGTGGAATTTGCACGCTCTCCCTGTGATTTCATGTCTCCTCCAGGTGCTCTGGTTTCCTGTCACCTTCCAAAAACATGTAAGTTGGTAGGTTAATTGGCCACTGTAAATTGCCCTTAATGTGTAGGTGAGTGATAAAATCTGAGGATGTTGATGAAAATGTGGGAAAAATTTAAAAAAAGGAAATTAATTTCAGAATAGTGCAAAAAGGTGGTTGAATATTCGTGCAGACTCGGCGGGCCAGTCTTCATGCTGTATCTCTCTATAATTCAATGCTCGGCCTTATCTTCAGAGTCTTATAGCTTTTTGTTCTTCAAATATTTATCATATTTTCCCCGTAATGACGTGAAAACTCTTTGCCTCAGTGACTCCCACTGGCAAACCATTTCATTCTCCAAAAATTTTGGTGTAACGAAATTTTCCTGAACTTTATCCTCACTCTCAATGTCAGTCTATAAACCAATGGTTCCACATCACTCACAATTATCAGTCATGATCTAACCTTGCACAAGAAGTGTCAATCACTCCTGTCAGAAATTGGTCCACAGGCATTCAACCAGATTTCCCAAGATAAAGGGGCCAGGGCCATGGCCATTCATAACCTGTGCTGTTTGCCAGATGGCAACATAAACAACACCAATCATTTTCTCAAGATAGGATGATGATGTGTAATTATTAACAGTGCAAAACGTGGTGCACAAAATCAAAATGGATTTAAGGAATCCATTCAACAGAGAAAATAAAGTGATCATTTCTCTAACTGGAGTAGGCTTGTATTGGACGAGGACATTGCCAATGTGGGAGAAAAACAAGTGGTCCTGGAGTGACCATCAATGTAGGTATTGGGACAAAGCATCCAACTTTTGCAACACTGTCCCTAAAGGAGTAACATGAGGGACATTATATCATCCCTTGGTGACATTGGGTGACTCATACTCATAAATGTTCATTTGAATTTCTGGAGTGATACAAAACAACCTATAAATGGTCATTATTGTGTCTCATGCAAAACAAAGGTTCAATTTCAGTTGCCTAATGTTTTTTTAAAAAAATATCAAATATCAGTACATGTAGGAAATCATCCTTGACTCCATGCTTACCAAACCAATACCTGGACTATATTAACAAAGATCTGGTTTTAGCTACATATGCTGTGGTTTAGCATTTAACCTCCCCTGTTTTGTAATATTTCCTGCTGGGCCAACGCCCACATCTTTACATATATTATAGCTAAAATTTTATTTTATTTTTTTGCAATCAGATCCACAAATGTGGATGAACATTTTTTCTTTGACCTTTTAGGAGCTGTACAATGGAGGGAGAACAGACTGCAAAGGTCAGTGTGTAGCAACTGAATCCCTTCACGTTGCTTGGATCAATACAAAAAAACATTTCTGTAAGCAACATTTTCTATTGCACTGGTGCTTTAAACTCCTAGTCCTAAACTCTGCAAGCTGCCTGAACCAACCATTTAATAACAGTTATTTTTAGTCTGTTCTGAAACAGCCCAGAAAATAAAATGATTGTGAGAGGAAAACAAAAGCCTCATCTCTCAGTATCTTTTTTAAAAAAATAAGTCAATCAATTTCTGTTCACTATTAGTGGGAAATACATTGCAAAAAAATTACAGGATGTGGGATATATGGACTTTAGTCTTGCCTCCTCATTTCTAAATACACTGGCGATCATCTCAGTCTTTTGGTTGAAGGTAATGAATAATTTCAATGGTATTGAAGGTGATCTTAGTTTGGAGATTATCTTTACAAGAGCAAGTCATGCACAAGCTAATAAATGTTGTACAAATAGGAAAGTGTTTGTTCATTTCTAGTTACCAATTTATTTATCCAAATGCAGTGTCTGATATCACAGCAGAGATTTTACTTCAATACATGGGTTCAAATGATATGCACAAGTAAAATACTTAATACCAGTTAATTCAAAATAATGGTTCCCAGCAGGTTTTCTCAAATTTCAGGATGAGATTGATTGCCTATATGGCCTGCACAGAATGAACTGCAAGGACTCCCAATTAATATACCGTACATCTATGATTATGTGAAAAAGGTACTTCAGATAATGTCTACTTCCCTGGTGGTAGTTGCATTATGATTTTGAAGCCATTCAATAATTACTGTTAACTAAAAGATTGGAGAAGACTAGGTACAACCTCTGAAGCCATACCAAAGAAAGGAAAAACATATTTTTTAAAGCACTATTCACATCCCAGGATACCTTAAAGCACTTTGCAGCAAATTAATTATTTTTGCACTGTCATATAGATAAATGTAGCTGCCAACTTACACTTAGCTAGGCTCCATTAACAATATTGAGACAAATGATCTGTTTCTCAATGTTGATTGAAGGTAATGATACAGGATCTTTTACATCCAATCAAAGAAGAAGATGGAACCATGCTTTACTATTCCAGTTGAAAAGAAGTTGCCGTGATACTAGTGGGCTGCCTCGGTACTGTAATAAATGATATATTCTACTATATTTTCAAGTCCTTCAGCAGAGCTAGAAACCACAACCTTTAGTTCCAGAGACTAAAGTGACAGGAGCACAATGATGTGACTGCCTTTGGCCCATCTTCAATCAGATATGACAGACCTCTTCAATAACCTGGTCAAAACATCAGGACTTGTCACAGGTTATGACATGATCAATAACTACACATTTCAATGAAGAATCTATGTGAAGCTGCAAGCCACAGTATATCTTCATTGAATAGTTGCTAAAGAGTTATCAAAAGATTCATCTGTGCCAGTTTCTTTACCAGTTTGGACAACTAATCAGCAAAGTTCATAAGTGCCACATAAGAACATAAAATAAAAATTGATGTAGGAGTAGGCTTTTGGCCCTTCTGTCTGCTCCACCATTCAATAAGATCATGGCTGATCTTTTACCTCAACTCCATTTTCCTGTACTAATTCTATATTCCTTGCTTCCCTTAATATACAAACATCTATCAATCCCTGTCATGAATATATACAGGGACTGAGCCTCCACAACCTTTTATGATAGAGAATACCACTGAGAGAAGAAATTCCTTTTCTCAGTCCTGAATGGCTGACCCCTTTTTTGATTTGGTGACCCCTGGTTCTAGACACTCCAACTAAGGGAAACATCATTCTTGTACCTGTAAAAAAAAATCAGTATGTTTGAATGAGATGAACTCTTATTCTTCTAAACTCTATGGCCCCATCTGCTTAATTATTCCTTGGAAGGACAACAACCACCTCTTAGATCAGGAATCCATCTGATAAGCCTTCATGGCACTCCCTTTAACCTTCCTTTGGTAGAGAGATTAGACATCATCAAGATGCTAATATAATAGTAATAAAACATCTTTAATCTTGTGTTCAAACCCTCTTACAATAAAGGCCAATAAAATATTGTCTTCAATTAAAAGTAGAAAATGCTGGAAATATTCAACAGTATCTATGAAGAGAGAACTGGTATTTCAGGTGAATGATCTTTCATAAGGACATCAAACATATTGCTTGTCATCCTAATAGCTTGTTGTACCTGCACATTAACTTCCTGCGATTTTTCCTCCTTATTATTCTCAAAATATTTGTAGTCTTTGTGACAGTTGATAACATCACATTCCTCCTACACTACTCCACCATCATCTGGCTAGATGGGATCACACCCACCTGGGTCAAATCTTATCTAAACTGATAAGAATCACGTTACGTCTCCTTCTCCTTTCATACTATCACCTCTAGTATCTCTCAAGGGGTTCTTGAATTAATTTCTTTCAGCAAAATCATCAGTGCCAAAATACAATGTGATTTTCCACATGTGCACCAAAGTTTACTTCTCCAGGATCTCTAGGCTTCTTCACTGAATTGTCAGACTGCTTATCTAGTGCCCGTTGGCTGAGCAGTAATTTCCCACAACTAAATATTGCAGGGGATGGGGATCTAGCGAGCCTACTGCTTTTGTCCCTCTGGATGGTTGTGGCTTGAGATCCGGGAGATGTTGTTGAAGGAACTTTGATGAGCCATTTCTTTAGAAATGTGCACATATGCAAGAATACTTTGTTTATGTTAAAGATGCTACACTGCATGCAGAAAATCACTATCCACAGCTGGGAACACAAAAAGTAGAAATATGAGTAGGCCATATGACAATTCATGTTTTCTCTATCATTAATCAGGATCATGGATGATCTTTCATCTCAGTGTCATTTTCTAGCACTATTCCCCTGTCCATTGATTCCCTTAATGCCCACAGATCTATTGACCTCTGGTCAAAGTCAAGTTTATTGTCAAACGCACAAGTACATGTACTGTATACATAGATGCAATAAAAAACTTGCTAGCAGCAGCATCACAGGCACATAACATCATATAAGCATTCGGAAGAAAACCATAAATTAAACATAAATTGTAACAATTTTTACAAGAAAGAACACAATTAGAATAACAAAAAAAGTGCAAACAGCTTGTGATTTCATCCACGTGCTGGGCCCAGGACAGGTCATCCGATATGTTAACACCCAAGAATTTAAACCTGCTCCCTCTCCACTGCCAATCCCCAAAGTAGACTGGCACACATTCGTCCTCCTTCCCCTTCCTGAAGTCAATAATCATCTCTTTAGTTTTGCTGACGTTGAGCGAGAGGTTGTTGCCACTTGTGCTACCTGATCTCACCTTGTATGAAGTTATATTGTACAAGCCCTGCCACAACTGTCAAGCGTCCATCTGTGATTCCAGTTTAGTCTGAAATTGCCTTTTTTTGTACTCGCAATGGCCTTCTGGAGGTCGTACCTGGACCTCTTTTATGACTCTGGGTCACTAGCCCTAAGCACCACAGATCTAGCCGTAACAGATTACAAATCTCCTGTGTCATCCAGGGTTTCTGGCTGGGGAAGACTTAGAATGTTTTTGTGGGTACACACTCGTGCACACATGTCCTTATGAAGTCAGTACGACTGTGGCATATTCATTTAGGTCCGCTGACGAATCTTGAACATGGTCCAGTCCACCGACTCGAAGCAATCCTGAATTCACTCCTCCACCTCTGCTGTCCAGCTTTTTGGAGTCCTCTTCACTGGTGCTGTGCTCTTCAGTCTCTGTCTGTATGCAGGCAGAAGAAGCACAGCCAGGTGGTCAGATTTACCAAACTGTGGGTGAGGGATGGAGTGGTAGGCATTCTTGATGGTGGTATAGCAGTGGTCGAGTGTGTTGAGTCCTCCAGTATTGCAGGTGATGTGTTGATAGTAGTTAGGCAGAGACTTCTTTAAGCTCGTCTGATTAAAGTCTCCCGCCATGATTTGACAAAGGTAGGGGTACACCGCTTCATTCTTGCTGATTATAGCACTTAGTTTTCAATTAAC
>JARFYF010000012.1:25455341-25469966 GCA_030265395.1 Rhina ancylostomus | reverse complement strand
GTTCCCTGTTCCTGGCTTCCTCAATCAGGGAAGCATTTCCCCAGCATCTAGCCCGTCACCTCTTTAAAGGGTTTTGTAATTTTCCATGAGATCTTCTCTCATCCCTATTGACTCTGAAGAATAAAGTCCCAGTCCACTCAATTTCTTCTCATATGGCAAACCTGCTGTCTCTGGAACCAGTCTAGTGAATGTTCACTGCACTCTTTCTATGTCCAATACATTCTTTCTTTGTTACGATGCCCAGAAGTATACACAATACCCCCTTGTGATTCTCACCAAGGCACTGTACAATTGCAATCAGATATCCTTACTCATTCAATCAAAACCTCTTGTAATAGGGACTAACATATTATCTGCCCTTTATTTTGATTGTTGCATCCACATTTTGGCATGCTGTGATTTGTATACATCTTGGTCCTTCTGAACATCACCACTTACTCTCTCAAGATTTAATAAATGATCTTCTCTACTGTTATGTGCATCAAGGTGGATAGCCTCACATTTTTCAACACAATATTCAATCTGCCTCTCACTCAGCTTGAACATATGCCCTTGAAACCTCTTCACATCCCTGAGAAGGAGTTATTTATTGCTTTCTGTCCAATATTCATTACTCAATCCATGTTGCAGATTACCCTTTCCTGTATGTGCTCCAACCTTGTTAAGCAGCTTCCTGTGCAGAAACTTTTCAAAAGCTTCTGGAAAACTAAATCCACCTCATCCACTAGTTCCCCTGATCTATTCTATTCATCACATCCTCAGAGATCTCGAACACTTCACCACCTGGGTGACTCTCAGACTCTTCATGAAGCAGGCTCCAGTTGGGCACACGTGCAACAATGATATCAGGAGCACAACGTGACTCCAGAGGTGGGAGCTAATCAACTCTTCCCAGCTGCATTGACCCAAGTTTACTCCACAATCTGAGTAATTTTCACTAATTATCCATTTGGGGAGTTCTTAATAATGGTGATTTACCAGCCTTGAAGAGGTTATTGAATTTATCATTTGGCAGCGAGTCTAATTTCCCTGCTTCATGCTTTTGATATTGACAGAAGCCACCATCTCCTGACAAATTTTCTTACTTCTCTTTTGATAACTGATCAGGAGGGGAAGAAAGTATAACCTTTTTAAATATCTTTTTCTAAGGCTTTTGAAAGTGTCTCAGCCACCAAAGTACAACTAATCCCTTAATCTGGTACAGACTTTTATGAGCTACACTAGCACACAGATTCCCATAACCCACTGACAGGCACAAACAGGAGGCATTTATCACCCCTGCTGCTCACCCAAATTAGTTGATTACTGAAACACATTATGTTTCAGAAACATACAACTGAGGCATACTGCACACCGCTTAACCGATGTTGGGATAACACATGGAGAGAAGATAAAGCTCTGATGGAAAACCAAGAAAATGGTTTTTTTGCCTGACTTCAAAAACAAAAATAGCTCTAGTTTATAATCAGGATTTTATTAAACTTATCAATTCACTTGTGTGGCCACTCCCCTTTATGCCTTGGAAATCTGTCTACATTGGAATGCTTTGCAAATGAGTTATTGAGGTCCATAATTTCTCCAGTTGCATTTACCACCAGTCATTTTCATGTTCATTATTATTCAACATAGAATTTATCCCTTTGTTTTATTCTTACATTGTTTTTATCTATATACAGTTGGCTAATAATTAGTATTAATCATCTTCCTACTGTAAATTGCCCAGCTTAATTTTCAGGTATCCTCCAAAATAAAGCATTTCAATATTTTATGTTCTAGAATCCATGGAGTTATATCTTGTCTGAGAGTAAGTTCTGAGACATGTTTGTCACACTTCAGCTATTGCATGAGAACATTTCTGTGTAAATTTAGGAAGTATTAAAAGCAGGTTTAATCCTGGGCTGGTTTCAGAGAAACTTCCACCATAGCAGAGAACAATCTTAACTGGCCTCAGGCTGCGTCAATTGAAAACAATCAATTTTTATGTCTTTAAAAAGACAGGCCAAATCCCATGGCAATAGAACAATGTATTGTGTATCACAAACTATAATTCTCCTCCTCTCATTAACAGAGGGAGTATCCATGCCAGTGAACTCTAAGCTTCCAGGGTCAGAGACTTTCCAATACATTTACCCAAACCAAATGAATAAATTGCTTAAGTTTTTCTTCTCAGGGAAACAATATCAATATGCCATTAACTCTTTACCCACCTTTCACTGAAGCAAATAACTTTCTGAGAGTTTCAATGTACACTCATTGAATTTGTCTTTCTTTCTATTAATTTCCAAGTAAAAAGACCGCTGTACAGTGATGTGACTGTTCTTAAATGTGTCAATCAGTGAAAAGGGGAATGAAAGAAATGTTGAGTGCATATTCACTGGGTCTTTCATTGGCTGGACCATGAAAATAGGCATTGGGATCTCAATGCTAGAATAGCCCACGCTAATTCAATGTAAGGCAGGCAGCACATCAATTTTGTGTGGCCAGATTTTTAATCGTGATTTCTACATGAACCAGCTGCATTTGGGCTGCAAACATCAGCAATGGGCCCAGAGATGTTTATGATGAGTACAATCTCTAAAATGGACGTACCTAGAATTGTACCCAAATACTGGAAGTATTTTGCACGCTCCACAATGAAAAATATGCTGCCTGAGACAAAAGCAAGGGCCAGGAAATGATAGATGGTGAATATTAAATGACGGTCGGCCTGCTGAGGAGGAGTAAATAATCGGGGGATAATTGAGAGAAATCATCCTCAAGGACTGGAGCTCCGGAAACAAAACTTGTGTTAGCATTAGTTGGAGATCTTTACAAATGATCAGAGGGTCAGGGTATGTGTGCACATTCAACAGCAATTGTGTTTCCCGGCCGGGCTGTGTATGGTTCTGGGATTAGTCTGGAGAAAGAGTGAAAAATGGACAAACATTGGAGAGTTGGACCAAGGATTTTGGCTGCTGGACTGAAGGACTTGGTTGGAGAGATGGAAAAAAGGAAGAATCCTGTGAACCTGCAAGAAGTGGAAATCGGAGGCCCTGTAGCCACATGCTCAAAGGGGGATGGCAAGAGATAACAGAGGAGACAGAGACAGGAGTTCAGTCCAAAGACCATGGGTGCACTGCGGGAAGAAATTTAATGCCTCATGTGAGTGTTCAGTCCATCTTCAAATGCCATATCCCATCAACTTTATCCTAACCTCAGACACTCATTAACAGACCTCACCTACATCATCCACCAACCAATAGCGTCTATCAATCATAGCTCTTACCTCATGTCCATTCGCTTCATCCCGTTCTAACATACTTTTGCTATTACAAGCCTCAAACCTATATCTCTTTGCCAGCACACACGCACAGCCATTTAACCTTGATAGTCACGTCATCCAAACAAACTGCACATTTCTCTCCCTTCCGCAAGGCCAGAAGATGCACAACCAGGGCAACAGGGTCTAACTGGAAGGGGGAGGCTCGCCTCTTTGTTCTTACCCTCATAGAAGTGACACTGCCAAGGATTGTGCATGGATGTTTCTGATGCTGTAACCAATAGCAGAAACCATTGAAGTAGCGAGAATGGGATATGTAAGATAAGATATCTTTATCAGTCACATGTACATCGAAACACACAGTGAAATACATTTTTTTGTGTAGCGTTCTGGGGGCAGCCCACAAGTGTTGCCACGCTTCGGGTGCCAACATAGCATGCCCACAACTTCCTAACCCATACATCTTTGGAATGTGGGAGGAAACCGGAGCACCCTGAGGAAACCCACACAGACATGAGGAGAACGTACAAACTCCTTACAGACAGCAGAGGGAATTGAACCCAGGTTGCTGGCACTGTAAAGCTTTATGCTAACCACTACATGAACTTTTGCTTATACCCTATCTTACAATCTGTTTTGACTGAAGAGCTGTTGACCCTTTTATGTTATAAACTTTCTCCTCCTTTCACAACAGTTTTAACCTAATCCATTCTTTCAATACCCAAGAATTAGGACCTGGCTAGGTAGTGAAGGAAGAGAAGAGGGCAGTGAAGATGAAGCCACACCATCACTCGGTGTCATAGTTGTAGTGCCCAGCACAGATACCAATACTGCTTGACAACTAGATCACATTGACGCAGATCAACATGAGGGAAGACAGCAAAAACAATTGCATTGTAGCCAGGATAGGGGAGAAGCAATAGCACGGATGCAAGATTTCTAGATGCTGATGTCATGTAAGTCGTGCTGCTGAGGATTCAAGTAATGACTTTGGTGGCCCAAGACAGAGCAGACTAACCAACTGATGGGCATAAACTCAAATGCTTGGTGAATGTGAAAAGCTTAGTTCAGTCTCAAGGAGGACAGAGGAGCCCAGCATGAGGTTTTTAGTGAGCTCATTTGACATTAAACACATGAGCACTTCCAGGTGCAGCTCTTTGGCGCCAACCACGATCCAGCTGCTGGTGGCTAATATCACAGTTTTCACAGTAGCACAGACACCACTCACCTAATGTCTGAGTTTATCAACAGAGACACAGACCAGATTCATACAATTTCAGCTTCCTACTATGGAAGGTCAGACTGCTGCAAAACCAGCTGAGCCTCTGGAATGTCACGATATTCCAGCAATCTGCTCTCCCAAAGAGGTGCTGCCCAGGATGCCTTGCAGAGGTCCCTGAAGTTCAAGCTTGCTTTTTGATGCATATTTTTAGAACTTTGACTTTGTTGCACTTCCTAAATAAACATTCTCAACTTTGAGTCAAGTTTCCTATTTTGAGTTGTTCACATTTCTGACCTTGTCAAGCTGGAGTTGGTGTGAACAAGGCAAAAGGAATATCTCTGTTACAATGAGACCAGGGTTGTTGTGGGATTAAGCTGTTGATTAAGGTTCATAGGTTGATGAGGGCAGTTGGAGAGAGGAGAACTCAAACAAAGGAATGTAAAAGTTGTGAAATGCTGAGCTGTAGGAAATGCACAGCAGGTCAGCCTTGCCAATGGAGAGCAAAAAACTGAAGCAGGTCTAATGGACATACAGTCAGGATGTCTCCTGTTCTTCTGCACTGCAATGTATCACTTTAAAGCCTGAAGTTTTGAACAGAGGATATAATTCCATGCATCATGTGACCTGACTTGACCTTAAAGGAGAAGATTCTAGACTTTGGTGGGAGGGATAAGTAGAATTCTGTTTAGTATTTTGCATTGACCAATCTGTGGATCCCCATTGGTTCACATGAGAGTAGATAAAATATAAATAAATATGTATGCTTTAAAAAAATCTGATGCAGACTTCTGAGTGGAGCAGAACTTCACAAAATACCAAATAGTTCATATTAAATTTATCATCAGATTCACTGCATCTCACCTTCGTGTCTTTCACTTAAAATTGTGTTTGCATGTGTTATTCAACTGATATTAACAGAAGCACAAATCAGCAAGTTCAGCAAGGATTTTAATCTGCCCATACGGGATGTCAAAGCAGGCATAGTTTTATTTTTTTTGGAACTAGTAAATGTTTAGGAAAACAGAGATGAGGTGCCCTATCAACACTTGGCTTCATTCATAGAAAGCTATTCTCAGCCAAGAAACTGTCTCTAGAGCTTAAGGACACTCCACAGTTGGGAGTCAAATGCTCTCAATTCTTGCATCTTTGTGGTTAAGTGCAAAGAGGGAATGAGCAGGGTCACCTACATTTACATGCTGAATGTCCTGTGCTAAGGTACTACTCCAGGTGTATGAATTGCAACATGAACTTGAAGGTTTCTGTCGCAAAAGGAGTGTCTTTTGATGGAATGTTGTCAGGATTTACAATAGCTCCCAAGATTACATATCTGGCAGATTTATTTGATCACTTCAAAAACCTAAACTTGTCTATGCAGGGAAATATATCCAATATGTTTAAAATGGCAGAGAAGATCACAGATTTTAAGAAGAACCTTAAAGTCTGTGAGAATAAAAGAGACAGGCAGAATTGTTTTGACACATTCTTATCTTTTGCATCGGCTGCTGCTGATGACAACAAAAGCGTCAACTGCATTCTCCATAGTAAAATAATATCATCCCATCCAAAATCAACTCTCTGAAAATTCAATGAGTATTTCTGTCTGACTCTGATTCATGGAGAGAAAAGCAATGAATTCATGACCCATTCTCATTTAGAGACACTGAGACCTCACTGTTGCCAATATTACGGAACAATTTGCTGGAGTTTTCCATTGATAGGGGCCTGACATTACAATTCCAAACTTTACCTGCTTTTTTAATTAAAGTCAATACAGAATATCTAGAAGTCAGTGAACTTGCAGTCAAAAACCTTATTGCCATTGGATTCTACTTACCTTTGTGAAAGTGGATCTTCTGCAATGACTGCAATTAAAACCAAGTACCAAAACCAAATGAGCTACAATAACCTTGTCTAAAATTCATCCCCAGATCAAGAAGTTTGCATTGACACAGTGGGCTTTGAAATCTTATTAGAATAGGGTGACAGATTATCTTTAACTAAACTATCTGTGATGTGCAAATGTGGTATAATAACAAGAACTTGATCCTGTTGATTTGTATTTCTGTTTTGTAAAAGTGATGAACTGGCACCTGCAATTTACTTTGGGAATGAATTGTGTGTAAAAAGACACTCTCCCAACTATATAGAAAAAATGACCATGCTCTCTTGTTACTTTCTTATTATCATCATTAAATAGGGTGATTCAATTCTACTAAACCCTAATACATGCACTTTCATTTCATTTCAAGCGTACATGTACAAATCAAACAATAGAAAATAGACAAGAATTATTAGGACCTTAAAAGAGGTCCATGTCAGTTTGGAAATATAGTCTCTGGCATCAAAAATGTTGGGAAACACTGCTCTAGAACAATTAACCTTTGGAGGAAGGGCTTAATGCCTTGGTGCTACAAAAAATCATATTGTTTGAGTTTATTGTATAATTGTAATTGTTTCTGTATATTTGGCATCTGAATACTTAACTTGCATTTGGTTCAAGCTTGAATTGTGAAGAATCATTTAATTAAGTTTAAAGAGAGTTCTTTTCACGCATGCATGATGGAAGCCTTCTTCGGTAGAAGGCAAAGTTAATATGATATCCACAAAAAGCAGTGTGCATGCAGTCATTGCAACTTGCATGTGAGGAAGCCTGTAATCCTTTCAAACTGGCTGTCTACAGTGCAAGAAAAGAGGTTGCAGTTTTTTGTATGGCGCTTCAGTGACCTCCCTTAGTTAACAGAGCATAGCAAATACAAGCTCCAGCATCATTTTGGAAGGAGCCAGACACAGAACTTCACAGGTACAATTACTTTGACAGTCACAGGCTAAATGATCTTTGTTATGCTCTGAGACTGAGTTGTGACAGCAGCAGGTGGCAGTGATTACCCTCTTGATGAAATGCAAATGTCTCTTATGTTGCATCTAATTGAACAAGTGCTTGCTAAACACCCATTTTTGGATATTACCACCTGCTTAGAACCTTTATGCCTCTCCTCTACTTTCCTCCTCCAGCAGCTTGTCCTGCTGTGAGTTTTCCCTGTCATACCTCTTCACATGAGGAAAGCTCAAGCCCCAAGACACTTGAAAGTAACCAAGTTGGATAGAAACCTTTGAATCAGTAAAACAAGTGTCTATGCCAACATCTGCCACACCACTCTTTGTACAATGCTAAAATATAAACCAGCTGTTAAAAAAGTGTGCAAAGCTAAAGAAAGATCCAGAAGAAGTAAACCATCAACTAAGTTGTAAGAAGTTGCTGATCCCTTTAAATAGCATTCATTGGCAGTCCACCATACTGCTTCATGCCAGTTCAGATGAGTCTGGTCATAGGCTGGAACGTTGCCTTTTAAAATGACATTACTGGCATCACATCAGCTTTGCCCATTGATTTTGATCATAGTCTACTGCACTGTCAGAAAATGCTGGCCATTCTTGCACATCAACCCAGATACAATGCAATTATTGTTGGTGCTGTGAATTCACACTGCTGATTCCAGTTTGGATGTCAATGGAACTACTCATCACTAGTAATTGGTCCTAGAATTACTAACAAAAATCAAGTGCTATCCATCTCAATTTCACTCCAATATCTTTCAGTAGTGCAGCTTCAGACCAGTAGGAATTGGGTGACAGTTAAAAAAAAAGCAATATTATTTTAATTCAAATTGAATTTTTGTTAAGTTTGGGAAATTACAATGACTTGTGGAAAACTCTGCACTGGAGTTCACTGGAAATTATTCCAGAATGTTTTAAATTGAGATTATCCAAATCTTTGCCATCACTTTTCTAACCCATACTAAGTTCTATTCACCTGTCACTCCAATGCTTGTGACCTACACTGCTCCCAAGAAGTATTCCAAATTTTAATATTGTTATCCTTGTTGTTAAACCCCTTAAATCTCTCTGTGAATCCTGTGATTCACAGAGAGGTCTGCATCCTTTTAATTCTGTGCCATTGACCATTTTTGAATTTAATTGTTGTACCAATGCTTTCAGCAACCCAGGTCCCAGGTTCTGACTAAACCTCTATTTCTATCTATCTGGTAAGATACAAACATATGAAACAACTTTGCTTTGAAACTTTGGAGCCTAAAT
Source organism: Rhina ancylostomus (assembly GCA_030265395.1). Taxonomy (NCBI): domain Eukaryota; kingdom Metazoa; phylum Chordata; class Chondrichthyes; order Rhinopristiformes; family Rhinidae; genus Rhina; species Rhina ancylostomus. Next base: position 25,461,390 of record JARFYF010000012.1, on the reverse strand, counting down.
TGATTCAGTTTCAAATATCACAGTGCACTGTTATGGAGAGGACCAAGGAAATCTCTTCTGTCCAATGCTGGGTGCCAAACAGTTACTGTGGCATAATGCCCCTTTTGCTGCACTAATAGCTTCAGTCTATTAAGGCTAATTTGAGCAACTACAAAAGCTTCTTCACGCCCACCAACCCTCCATTTTGCAAAGTAACAAGAATCGTCAATGTTTTAAAACCATTTTTGAATACTGTTTGGCGGTATGAAGTTACACTGGTTTCATAGTTCAAGATGGTATATCATAAGTCTTGAGTACAAAAGGAAACGACAAATCCAAATCTGAAATAATTGCGGAAGAGTCCTGAGGGACTGCAGGAATCCCCTGACAATAGTCTCAGCCAATTTCACAGTGGCTAATGCAGATTGACATATCTGCACTGTCCTCTGCACTGCCAAACTGGATTTTGTTATGTTATTACAGGCTCATAAAATTGATACAGCTTTCAACCCTTTCTTCACATTTCACTGTTAAAGATCATTCTTGCAGATGGCACAATATTGTATCATTTGGCTTTTGTTGGAACAAGGCATTTGTTAGTTTGGCTCATTCATGCATTATTAATTTTCAAGAAATTTTGCCCACAAGGTTTTTGGAAATGTGAGAAAAGGAAAAAGGTTTAATCAGGAGGGAAAAAAAGGAAATAGAAAAATAAGAAAAAGAAGTTAACAATTTTAAATTCTCTGACTATTTACAACCTGAAAGAAAGATGCCAAACTTTTAATTATTCAATTTCTGGATTAAGAGATCTGATTGGCTTTTATTAAAATGTCATTAGAAAAGTTGTAACATTGCTAATTATTTTCTAATTCATAGTTTCAATAAGGACTTAGTACCAAAATGAATCTTCTGATTAATGAACTAATATTGTAGTTTCAGGAAAATTTTGGCATGGTTTTTGTACTTTTGCAAAGTAGGTTCTACCAATCTACTACCTGAGGAAATGTCCGTATTATATTATTATTAGCTTAAAACTCCAGCTATAAAAAAGATTTTTGTAAGGATCTGTGACCATTCCTCATATTACCTTCTATAACATTTTATACAGAGGTTATGGTTAATGGTGGAATTTCCATCTGTGATCATTGCTGACAATCTCACTGTATAGAAAATATCAGTCAAGGTTTTACAACACTCAAGATTGCATCTACACTAAGTCATGAGTTTCAATAGAGATTTAAAACACTAATAAATCACAGGTTAATGGACTAAAATTATGTTTACCAATTTTGATTGGTTTCAGTTAGCTTCACATAAGTTGTAAATTAAGATTTGGACTTGATTCAGCACAATTGACTGAAATATCCCATTCTGGATACATTACAGCAGATAGAGGTGAAGATGCTAACAGGTTTGTCAACTCTTTTGGATACCAGTATTTACTATAAAAAAGGATTAATCCTGACTTTTAAAAGCCACTTTCAAAATAATAATGACTTCAGGGTAGACATTGACTTAGTTACTTGAGGTAAAGATGCAATATGGTAGAGACTGCATGTTGCCAATAAAAACAAATTTCAGCAGCAGAGTGCAATGAACAGTTACTGCCATCTTGAATGTTGAGCTTTAGTAATGGAGAATGAATGATGAGCCATCATCCTATCTCCTCTACTCCCAAAATTACCTGAGCTCTCTCCAAAGAACTTTGGGATGGTAGGCAATGACAACTCCTTATGTGATGATTTTAATACACTAAAAATGTGCATTATGTGCAAGATTTTATCAACTATGCCAGCAAATAGATCAATTGTAAATGTCACAAAAATTCTATATATTCCCACACCAATTTAGAACCAATTAATAAGTTAGTGAAAATTTACTGTGATACTCATGTGCATGTTAAGTTTTGTTTGGTCGGTTGATTCTGCTGTGTTGTCACATTGTTCTATTAATAGATTTAACAGGAAAAGATAATTTAACACCCTTGTTTTTTTTAACTGTTGCAGTTTATAGCAAGCAAGGAAATGAAGGCAGTACTATTTCAAAATACATAGATAACATAGAATGACTAATTTATTCATGATTATGTGAATAGAAGACACTGTTATTTCATTAATATACAAATTGTTGTGGTGGGAAAATTATTACGTTACTTCTGTTGCATTTCAACAGTTGCCAAGAGGATTGGAAATGTATATTTGCTAATGGCTGAGTGTGAAAAGTGTTTCATTGTCATCCATCTATTTCTTTGAAATTTTGAAATTCATTCTTTTGCAAGTGAAAGGAACCATGATTCATGATTTTGGTGTCAAATATCTTGAAATGAACCCAAGAGATATGTTATGAGGAGCACATATTTCAATGAGTAGGCGCCTGCTCTTTCAAAATAAGATTAAAAGTTTAGGTTTCACGTAGCTCTTCAGTTAGCTCGAGGAAGATCTGTGCCAGCACACCATGGTGTATGTAATAGAGCTCCTGGAGGAGCATCAAAGAACAGCCTCAGATTCCGATCTCTGATGTCGGCTTTTAAGAAGATCATAGGAGGAAATTCAGTCCAGTGGGTCAGTCCTGGGTGAAACAATTTAAATTAATGCAAGTATGCAACAGTTTGAATTCTGAGCAGTTCAGGGAGGATCATTGTCCATTCTGAATGCTCACTTAGAGAAGGTCAGAATGTATGCTTCATGCATAATGGATTTCCTAAACACAGGACTTATATAGTTCACTTTTTCTATTAGTTTTGGGGGAGTTATCTCTGTTTGAATGTCGTTTTTTTTAATTGATGTTATAACAGGTGAAGAATGTTTCAAATAGGAAAAATTAAAAAATTATCTAGCACAACTAATCCTATATTCAAGCATGGCTCTTAATGGGAGATTAATACCGCTGCATTTGCTTGAAAACAATTTCATTTCTTAAGTATTTTTGCTTTCCCTTTTGCCCCACAAATTCCTTCTCAGGCAGACCCTCAGGATTGGCTTTCTGCTGTTTCCACTGGGTGGCACAGTGGCACAGGTGGCAGAGCCATTGCCTCACAGCACCAGAGACGCAGATTCAATCCTGACCTTGGGTGAAGTCTATGTGGAGTTTGCATGTTCTCATTGGTTTCTGGGTGCTCTGGTTTCCTCCCACAACCCAAAGGTGTGTAGCTTGGCAGGTTAATTAACCACTGTAATTTGCCCCTAGTGGTGAGTGGTAGGATGTGGGAGGAACTAAGCAGAATGTGGGGAAAATAAAAACAGGATTAATATAGAATAAGTGTAAATGGGTGGACAATGGCCAGCGGGCCTGTTTCTGTCTTCTATTGCTCTATGATGCCATGACATTCCAGTTAAGACCAATGAAGGAGCAGGCCAATTAGGATCGACAGAGCTTGGCATATGTGGGGCTGGAGATGCTTGACAGGGTAGGTGGATGAACTGCTTGTTGGGAAGTTCTATACCTTGTCCGTCATTTTATCTTGGTCTCAGCATGATGCTCTAGAGACTTGAGGTGCTCAGTGACTTCCCAAAATGCCTGCTCACCATTTTGAGCAAAAGTGGGCCAGGAATTCTCATGAATCAATGAGGATGAGGTTTTAAGAATATCTTTGGAGCATTTTCTCTGTCATTCCTGGAAATCTCTAAAGATGATGAAGCTCAAAGTAGAATACCTGTTTCAGAGGTCAGGAGTCATGCACATGAAAAACATCGTCTGCCCATTGGAGCTGAGAGAACATAATTAGATATTGGCTTGGGGAGGACTCTGATTCACTTGGACTGCCACTGCATTGGGAGAATTTGGCAGAAAAAGCATTATTGGTGCATTGAAGTGCCACAGGAGGGTGTATGCTTTGGAGACATGGATCACCTATGGCAGGCACTCCAAAATCCCAGAAGATAAGAGATCTTATTACCAAGTTTGAAGTCCTGATATTTGAACACTTTAGATGTCAAAAGACTATACAAATGCACTGAAGGCAATGTTGACTTTTATCACTGAGATCTGCCTTTACTGAGAGTGGATCCCAAGAGCCATTTGGAAAGTTATCCACAATTTCCAGGGTCTCATTCTGGACTTTTATAGTCAGGGGACAGTGTTGTGCTGCAGGGGCAGATTGGATCAGATTGGATATTTCATATAAAGCCCATTGTCTTGTACGCTTCAGTGAATGAAGAAACAATAACTTGGATCATAGTCTCTGGGCAGCATGGTGGCACAGATGGTAGAGGTGTTGATTCATAGCTCTGAATGCTATTCGATCCTGGGTTCGATCCTGGCCTCCAGTATTGTCTAGGTGGAGTTTGGACATTCTCCCTGTGACCATGTGGGTTTACCCTGAAATGCTTGGGTTGGTAGGTTAACTGAGCATTGTAATTACCCCTAGTGTGTAGATGAATGGTAGAATCTGGGAGGAGTAGATGGAAATGGGGGAGAGGTAGAGAGAAAATTAGTGATTGAATGGCATTGCTCTGAGATTTAGCATGAAATGATCTCCTTCCATGAAATACATATGCAAGCATCATCTGCATACTGCAGCCAGTGACAGGTTGTGGTGTTCTGGTTTCTGGAGCAGAGATGATAAATGTTGAACAATCTTCCACTCTTGCTGTAAATTAGCTTCCTTCCAATGTGGAACCTTTTGAAGGTGAAATGCAATATTATGCAGGGAAAGATTGAGAAGAGGGTTGGAACAAAGAAACAGCCTTGCTCGACCCGTCTGAACTTGGATTGAATCTACGGTGGACTTATTGGTTAGAATTCTACTTTGATGTCTTCATGTAGCAGTCATGTAGTGGAGATGAATTTCAGAGGACAGCAAAATTTGAGAAGGAATTTCCACAATTCCCCTTGGTTGTCAGGATTGAGGGCTTTTGTGAGATTGAGAAAGGCCATGGGTACTGGTTGATGCTGCTTTCTCTGTTTTTCATGGAGTTTGTGGCCTGATGAAGATCATGTCCATTGAACCTCTTGAAGGACAGAATCTTTGTGGTGTGATCCACAGTGCAACTTTTATTATTCAGTTGGTAGGTTTTTTTTGCCTCTTCCACCAACGTTGTAGCAGGAGGAAGGGTGGGAACATTTAGTGATTGTGAGTGTTTAGCAAGCTGAGCAAAGGTGTTTGAGGAGGACCCTTGCAATGACTATCTGTAACATATAGGAGGGAGATTCCTCCAGTTACTGCAATCAAATGTGTCTCCTTTCTAGAAGTTGGTCACGTATACAGTGTCTCAGGGATCCCATGGTGTACTCTTCTCACCGCTGAAGAAGGAGATAAGACAGAAAATTTGTGCCAGAAGTTCATATACAAGCCTCAGAACTTCAGCAGGAATACTTTCTGCTCCAAAGGCCTTGTTGTTTTCAAGCTAGCATGTGGACTTCCAGCCTCTTGTTGGACTAGAGTAGATTGTTTTGGAGACTAAGTTGCGAGAAAGAATCAAGGATATTGGCATATAGGACAAGGTTTTGGTTGACAAGCCCTTGAAGTGCTCTGCCCAGTGGGCACTGACTGGTCCTCATTGATATGCTCTCTTTTGTTGCTTTCTCTAAGTGGTGTGGGTCCTTGGTTGCTTGTGCAATAGATGTCTTAAGAGTATTGAAAAATCCATGCACTTTATGTTCATCAGCAAGTTGCTTGATCAGCTGTAGTCTTTCCACTGACTGTCTGTCCTTTAGGTCATCTGTTTTTGTTGGACCTCAGCTTGCAGGTGACTGCTTTTTTTTTATTTTATTTGAGGCATGCTGGAGTTTTCGATCCAAGAAGGATTTACGTTTATGGTTCATTAGGTCTTCATTAAAACAGTCCTGCTGCTTTCTAATTATTGTGGACCTCAGGACAATCCAAGTCCTGTGAACGTTCCGTGACTCCTGTTACCAGGAGTCTGAGTTGATGTGAGAAGCAGGCTGTAGACAGCTGTCATAGAGTCATAGAGAAGTACAGCATTGAAACAGGTCCTTCAGCCCATCTTTGAGGGCCTCTTAAGATTCCTGTCATTGATCTTCTTGTGGCAGCATTTCTTCTACTGTTTAATCGCTGGGCTGATGCAAATTAACAAAGCAAAGGGCACCTCTTCCCTGCTATTTGTATTTG
>JARFYF010000012.1:25400135-25412826 GCA_030265395.1 Rhina ancylostomus | reverse complement strand
GCAGAGATGCAGCTGGTCAGGACACTCTCAGTGGTACCCCTGTAGAATGTGGTGAGGGTGGGGGAGGGCAGGTTTGCTCTCTTGAGCCACCATAAAAAGTGGAGACGCTGCTGTGCCTTCTTGGTGAGGGAGGAGATGTTAGTTCTCTGCCTAGCCGTCCATGTGATGGTTAGATTCAGCTGTTTTTCTTTCTTATTTTTTGTTCTAACTATGTTCTTTCTTGTATAATTGTGTACCTTGTGAATGCTGTGTCTCTAATGTTATGTGCCTGTGATGCTGCCGCAAGTAAGTTTTTCATTGCAGCTGTGCATACGTGTACCTGTGCATATGACAATAAATTTGAATTTGACTTTGACAATTGGGAAGAATTGTCTGTTGATCTATTTTAATTTTACATATATTTGAACAAAGGAAAATTATTAATGAAGTGATACCGATTTCTTACATCCTCTAGAATATTGGTCTGGATACAAACTCAGGCAGGCTGAACTTATATCAATGCATTCCTGAAGAAAAATGAATAAAGTTTTCCAGTGGGTTAATGTCAGTCATCCTTTGGTGTGCTTTTAGTACTGCATTGATATGAAGCAGAAACCTTTTTGCATTAATAAATAGTGGCAATATAAATATACCTTTCACTTGTCAATAGAACAATGCTCTCCCAAAATATCGCAGTTATAGACCAGTCACTTCTGATTCTGCCAAGGAATTTGATATATGTATTCATTCAGTGTGCCATAAAAGTGCCTTTAGAATAATAAATTATCTTTCCAGTTGCTATGTTACAAACTAATCTTTGAAGTTGGCAAATATCATGCAGCTGTAGTACCTTTTCTACCTTACCTAAAGAGCTCCTCTCTGAATGTTAAAGGGAAATATAGATGTGTGTCATAAGATGTAGGTTGGAAAATCAATAGCTAACTTTCAAAAATCACATCAAGAAGAATTGTCATTAAAAGATGTTGTTCAAATGCAGAAACATTTCTTATCTGGAAATGAATAAAGCTGAGTATAATTTGCTATACTTTAATTGTTTGATACTGCCACAATTATCTGAAGTTACAATATAATAATTATAAACCTGTGCATCACTCATAACAAATGTCTTTTCTGCCTTTCATAAAATCCAATAGGCACTTTAGAATCCTTCCCTTCAAAATGTCATAACCTTGTTGCTAAGGCTCTAGTTGGTTTTTGTGCAAAACAATTTGTGCGTAAAAGAGATTTAATCTAAATTAGACTGTGCAAGTGATGATTTCAGAACAGAGTTGTATCTATTGGGAAATTGGCCTGGACACTTCAGTGGGCCTTTCACTTTAGTGTGACATGTTTCCACTGAAGTCAAGTACTTAATGGCACCGCAAGTTGCACATTGCATGTTTCCTTCCTTAATTACATAAATTAGAGCTTCTGGATACAACCTTTGATCTTCATTAAACACACACAGTACAATTAAGAGTGCATTATATTATTTTTCTGGATTCTATTTCAATGGACATGCCTGTTATTACTGGGCAGCTTCAGACTGACTGCAGACTACACAAAAACCTTCCAAAATTCACAGGGAATATTTTTATCAGCATTTTGCTGCTGAGATACCCAGTCAATGGAATGCCTTAGTGGTGATACCACTGGCAACACTCCATTAACAACCTTGTAAGATGAGGCATGGTAAGATCCACAGCAACATTAGCAGCTACCACACCAGTTCACTTACTTATCTCTGTACAGTGAAGGGTACCATTTGCTAGTGGGTGTGATAATGAAATTCCACCTAAATTACAGGGTGAGTAAGCCAGAGACTACACGAAAAGAATTGTAAACATTGGAAAAGTCATTGACCTGAATGTTTACTCTATTTCTCATTCCACGTCTAAGTCCTTTAGCATCAAGCCAAACATGGGCAAGGAACCTTTTTTCTGATTATTTCTGACCATGCTTCCTCAGTTGATGAGTAAGTGCTCCTTCATGTTGAACTGAAGTGACTGTGATGCTATTGGGGATTGTGCTGATTCAGCTTTAATGCAAGATTCTGGGTATAATTCACCATATGGATATTTCTAACTTATTTTTGGCCATTTTCATGACTTTTTTTGCCAGGGACCTGATTCGGCATTTGTTCTATACACAGCACATATACTTAGCACCGCAATAAAAGGGTGAACCCTAATTTTAAGACAATAGTATTATACATTCAGAGGTAATTTATTAAATGAAAAGCTGACACTATTTATTGGACAGGGCACTACCGTCCCCTTTAATGATAAAGAGCAGAAAATATTCTGCATTTCACAAACGTGTCACAGGAACTTTAGAAACAGCAAATATAGCAGAGATAAATTTACCTGACAAAAGTGTGAAAGCATCCAGCTAATCGCTGTTCACAAAAGGCAGGACAAATCCAATATGGTCAACTGCTATGCCATTATTTAATCATCAACAAAGAAATGGAAAGCTTTGTCAACTGTGATATCAAGCAACATTTTCTCACCAATAACCAACACTGGTGTTCTGCCAGGACAACTGGGCTCTAACCCGTAGCCCATATATGGAAAATAAACAGATGAATTTCAGGGATGAGGTGAGTGGTACTGGGAATTTTGACTGAAGTAATCATTCAAAGACTATATGACTGATTAATCTATCAAAGAGCCAATCTAAAAGTCAATAGGAATCAGGGAGGATGCTCTCCACTGGTTGAAAGATGACTATAATTGGTGTAGGCCTTTTATCTCAGCATCAGGGTGTTACTGCAAAAAAGTCTCAGGATATTGACTGATGGCTAACAATAATCAACTGCTTTACAGATAATCTTTCCTTCATCAGCTGAGAAGTAGAGATGTTCACTGATGATTACACAGTGTTCAGTTCTCTTTGCAGCTTCATAGATATTGAAGTAGTTTATGCCTTCTTACGGGATCTAGACACTATTCAGGCCTGGACTGGTAAGTGATGTGGAATATACGGACTATACACTCACACATTCCAGAGAATAGCCATCAACAATATCTTTAACTATCTTTCTTTGATCATCAACAGTCATCTATCATCAAAGCCCATATGCTGAGTGCCACTAAAGATCAGAAGCTTGACTGAATTAGCCATATGAATACAATAGCTAAAGGTTTGAGAGCTAGAATTCTGCAATGAGTGACATCTCCTGACTCCCCAGAATTTCCCACCATCTACAAGGCACAAGTCTGGAGTCTGATGGTACACTCTCCAGTTGCTTGGATGAATGCAGCTCCAACAACACTTAAAAATCTCAACAGTATCCAGGATGCAGCAAACTGCTTGACTGGCATCCTGTCCATTACTTAAGCATTCATTTTCTTTACCACTGGTACACCATTGTTTGTTGTATGCCACTCAACAATGTTTCTTTGAACAGTAATCCCACTCCTACCATCCAGAAAGACAAGGACAGCAGAAGCATCATTATCTCCCAAATTACCTGGAAAATACTTAGTAATACCTTCAAATTATGAGGTCAAAATCCTGACAATTCATTCCTAGCCAATATGTGTGCACCTTTACTACAATTGCTATAATGGTTCAAGATGACAGCTCACTATTGCCTTGTGAAGGTCAACTAGAGATGGACATTAAATGTTAGCTATGCAAACGACACCCACATCCACATAAACAACTCCCACATCCACATATAAATAAAATAATAACGCTCCCATTTTAGATGTTCAAACAGTTTTAACTAACTATGCCAAATTTTATTGAAAGAATACAATTATTACAACTAAAATATGATTGTCTTCATATCATGCTTTAGTTGTAATAATTTAAAGTATTTAACTTGTCACATGATCCTTAATAAGTCTGTAATATATGCAAAAAAAATCAACATTAGAAAGAATGACAAATTAAGAAACACTATAAAATTTGCAAGTGACCAAATCATTGAAGGAGACTGGAATTGATCTGGCAAAGATACACATGAATTTTCCCAAAGTTAATGCCTCTGGTCTCTAAAGGAAGCTAATATTCATATGTTTTATACAATCATAGAAAGTTACAGCAGATGAGGAGGGCATTTGCTCCATAATGATTATTACAAACAACAAAAAGAACAAACTAGCCTCGTCCTATGTCCAACTTTGGCCTCCTGAGTTGTAAAACATCAGGTGTCTATTCAAATAGGTTTTAAATATGACAAATGCTTTTGCCTCTGCCATTCTTTCAGGCACTGAATTGAAAATCCTCATGACCCTCTGGGTGTGAAAGAAAACATTTTAGCTTCTCACCAATCATTTTAAAATTTGCTGCTTTTTTGTTGACCTCTCCATTAAGGATAATAGGTCTTTTATGTCCATTCTATGTAAGTCCCTCATAAATCTATACACTATTGTCACTTTTTTTTTGCAACACATTGATATCAAGATATAGGTGGGCACATTTTATCCAATCAAACTTCCAATGTGGAGATGTTTAAATGTAAGACTCAATCAACCTCAGAGCATTTTCTAAGCACTAAAATGAAGAATAATCTTTGGAAGAACTTGCAGGGCTGGCCAATCTCAATTTTAACTTTTTTAATAAGTCAGAATATCAGAAACATAGTTCTGAAAAATTTGCCGTGGCTTTTTTAAAATTAGCTGTAAAGCTTTTAAATTACATGTTATGTTCTGTAATTGAGAGAGACTTTTATTTTATAAAGTAGATATCTGAGTCTCTAGATGATGGTTTAGGATGTAACGTACCTGACATCAGCACAGAAAAACTGGGACTGATATTCAGTTTCTGGCATGAGACAGGAGAATATTATCGAGGATACCATCTTGCCAGACTTTGGTGATTGAGTAGCCTGAGCCATTTTGAGATCCTGGGCTAATTAACAGCTCCTGGAAAGCAACCCAAACCAAACATTCTGATTCAAGGAAAGTGAGATGGTGCTAAATCTCTTCCTTCCCAGGGTGATGGGGGAAAAGGGATAATTTTAAATAAATTGACAGCAGGATGAAAGTTTCTTTCAGAACCCAAGCAGGCTATAACTGGATGCAGAAATACCTCCTCTAATGTAATGATACCTTACATGCCCAGAAAGGGGAAAAGGTGTTGCCCTAAATAAAAACAGCAGCAGTCAATAAGCCTAGTGAAAGTATATTGATAAATCTGAGGGATGCTTCCCTCTTAAGGCATAACATCTGGTAAATTTAAATTGGTAAATTGATAAATAAGTTTATTAGTATCACATGTACTGAGGTACAGTGAAAAACTTTGTTTTGCATGCCATCCATACAGATTATTTCATTGCATCGGTACATCAAAGTAGTACCAGGGAAAAGTAATAACAGAATGCAGAATAAAGTGTTATACTTACAGAGAGTGTGTAGTGCAGGCAGACAGTTGGGGGCAAGGCCACGTTGAGGTAGATTGTGAGGTCAACAGTTCATCTTATTGTACAAAAGGTTCATACAATAGTCTTGTACAACCATTACAGGTATGAGAAGAGAAGTCCCTGCTCAACAAATTGTCTTCTGGTCAGCCTACAGCAGATAAAATAGCTGATGAACAATAATGGACAATCAGAACTTCTCCCGTCCATTCAGCCAGCCCCACACAATTGTCACATCTTTCAGATCACCATACATAAAGTCTCCACCTCACCTAAAACCACGTGATAGGATGCAGTGTTAAAAAACACAAGTAAAATCCCAGGTCAATTTGGGGAAAAGGCATCTCAGAAATTCTTCCTCAATTCTGGATTATAAATAAAAAACTAATCCAGGAGAACAAAATAGCCCTGAATTCCCAGCTGCAAGTACTCTTTGTAAAAGAGAACATCCAGCTCAGCCAAAAAGAGATTTAGTTTTCTCTTGAAGTCATTCAGAGAATTCCACTGTTCAGCATCTCTTGTGAAGCACTGATGACAAAACAAGCCTCTTCTGACATGCACCAATAGAAGTGATAAACTCTGAAAGATTTGGATTCACTTGTAAATTAGGACATGTTGGTGGATTTTCATTTATTGTCCCACCTATTCTTTATCAGGGACCAGTTGCCCAAAGGAATTTCTATTCTTGGCACTTCATTTATTGCAAGTTTGATTCCTGCAGCTAACAGCAATGTAAACAATATTAATGAGCTGATGTGACACTGTCCAAGCAATGCTGTACTATTGTAGAAAGTTAAATATAAAAGCAGTGTCTCAAAAAAAGGGATTTTGAATCCACTTTAAAAAACAACAAACCCTTTTTAAGAATCCAACCACTGCAGGCAAGGCCTGTAGATTAATAATTTACATCTCCCTATTGGCAAGGTTGCTACTTGGGGCAGAGCTCACCCAAACATCTTGAATTTGAATTCAGACATTAACATACCATTTCATTTGCCAGAAGGCTGATGCTGTTTGGTAGAGCAAGGCTCCTTTGGCGTGTTCTTCTAATTGTCACAGACTTGGGGTCCACAGCAACTTGACACTTGCTCATGGGTATTCACAAGAGCCACTGCCAACTGCAAAATCTTGCAATTTTGTTCACATTTTAAGCTCCTCTGGACAGATTACATTATTATTTCTTTTTGGTGTGCTTTAGTCTTTCAAGTTTCCAATGCTGAAATATTAGTTTTGTAATCTGACTAATCAAAATCCTTTTTGGTAAACTAGATATGTCTAATTAAAGTTTCATACTTTAAATGTCTTTATAAACCAGGTTACCCGATCCAAAATCTTAGGTATTTTTTCCATGATATGGTGACAATGACTTCTAGTTGGAAGACTGTTGCCAGCTTTAACTTATAATTATTTTTGCTGGGAATTGTTACCAGAACAATATGGTTATTCCATATGCAAATAAGTCCTCTATTGAAACATACTTATGGTGAGCGTCATTTACCAGTTGAAACCTTCTGCTTTCCATTCCTCAGTATATACTCTCTAAGACTGTGCTGGAATTGAGTTCTGTCCTGTTGCAATTTAAGATTTTTCTTTATCAGTGACTTGTACATTGAAACACACAGTGAAATGCATCTTTGTGTAGAGTGTTCTGGAGGCAGCCCGCAAGTGTCGCCACGTTTCCGTGCATGCCCACAACTTCCTAGCCTGTACGTGTTTGGAATGTGGGAGGAAACCGGAGCATCCGGAGAAAACCCATGCAGTCACGAGGAGAATGTACAAACTCCTTACAGACAGTGGCTGTAATTGAACCCGGGTCGCTCGTGCTGTAATAGCATTATGCTAACCACTGCACCACCGTGCCTGCCAAATATGGCACATTTTGATTTCAGCAGTCTGCAGGGATCCCATTGATCTCTGATAACAGTTCCTGCAGAAGTCATGCAGAATCCATATGAAAAAGGCAGATATCTAACCATGTTGTGATGAACCATTTCTGAGATTCTATTGGCAAGCCTTTCTCCACATCTTTATGCCATGGGAAGAGTCATCAATGAGAAGGACTCCTTATGATATTCCCACTCCAATCACTGTTCCTTTAAGATTTGCACATTACTGCAGTTCAGTGCTCTGAATAATACTAGACCTATTTTCTTTTAGAGCCTGTTTTGAATAATGGTGTGCATGTGTTTGCTTGTGATGACATTGGATAAGTCCTTCTATATTTTTGAAGACCTATGGGAGAACAAATGTATACATGTCTTTTGGTTTTTATGTTGAGATTCAAAGAGCACTTGTTTCTTTGACCTCTCTTTGTTCAGAAAGACATGAAAGCGTTTTGAAATATTAATGGATTTCAGATTGCAACTGTGGGAGGAAATAAAAAATACTTGCATATGAGCAAGTTATTTGGAAAGAAATTCAAAGTTCAAAACCCATTAGCTGTTGAAAGATAAAGGTTCAAGTTATACCTGTCTTCAGTAAATTTGAGGTCATCCAAACCTCAGTTGTTTTACCCCCAACTCACACCAGTTCCTGCTTTATTACAAAACAATGTAGGATAAGCTACAGGTCCAGGGCTTAAGCACAAGATCCAGTTTGCCTGAAGGAATGCTGCCCTGTCAGAACTGCAGTCTTATGGCTGAGCTATTAATTGAGACCTTATCTACCTTCATGGATGAACATTAAAAAAAATTCCACAGCATTATTTGAAGAGCAGTATGGTTCTCTCTGATGTCCTGGTCACCATCTATCCTTCAACCAACAGAGCTCAAACAGATTTTCCAACAAATATCCCTTTGTGTGACTTTTCTTTTGCAATATGGCTGCCATGATTTCTATATTCCAATGTGGCGACTTACCTTTCATGAACCAGCTCCCACGATTGCGAGCGTCATCGGAGGCCCCGACACAAGATGGCGCGGGGCACTCCTTCTTTGTTGGGCTAGCGGAGCCCACGCGTGGGAAGGTCACGTGACCTGCATGTGACATCAGCACGGGAACTGTGTTTATTAAAGGGGCAGCGCACCCCAGTCGTTCATTTGACTCTTGGACTTCAAACAAGTGTCTCATGTCTTAAGTGTAGCTAGTCGCTACAATCTATAGTATTTTGTACTAAAGTGAATAAAGATTCTGAAGGTAGTGTGGCCATGATCACTCCTATGTTCAGTTAACAATGTTTTTAATTCAATTAGTGAGAATTACTTCATGGAGATTATTTTAAAACTCACTTAATTTGTGCGATCTGCTGTTTATAAAACTGCATCAGTTGAGTTTTCTCCAGTTCATGCTGTCCCATCAGCTCCTGCTTAAGGCGACATTTGGAATCCTCATGAAGTTGCCGATGAATTCGCTCACATCTATAGCCATATGTCACATAAAAAAAGTATGAAGTTGTTTGTTTTGCTCCAATTGGACATAACTAAACTTCTTAGTACAACAGTACAGCATTGGAACAGGCCCTTTGACTCACAATGTCTGTAATGAACACAATGCCAAGTTAAACTAAATCTCTTCTGCTTGCACATGATCCATATCCCTCCATTCCTTTATATATTCATGTGTCTGTCCAAAAGACTCTTAAAACAGCACTATTGTATCTGCTTCCACCACTACTCCTGGCAGCTGGCTCCAGGCACCTGCCAAAAGTATTTGCCCTTCACATTTCTTTTAAACTTCCCTCATGCCACCTTTAATGCATGTCCTCCAGGAATTGACATTTCTACCCTGGGATAAATATTGTGACTGTCTAACCTATGCCTCTCAACTATTTAACAATCTTCTATCAGGTCTCCCCACAGCCCAACGCTCCAGAAAAAACAACCCTAGTTTGTCCAAACTTTCTTTACAGCTCATACCCTTTAATCCAGGTGGCATCCTAGTAAACCTCTTCTGTACCCTTTCCAACACTTCCACATCTTTCCTGTAACCAGAATTGCACACAATACTGCAAGTGCTATCTAACCAAAGTTTTATATAGCTGCAATATGACTTCCTTACACAATGCCCCAACCAATGAATGCAATCGTGCCATATGCCTTATTTACCACCCTATCTACTTGCACGGCCACTTTCAGGGAGCGGTGAACTTGAAACACAATGTGCCTCAACATGGCGGAGGGAAGGGCAGCTCAATGTTCCAGGATATAGATGATACAGGTGTGACAGAGGTGCAGGTAAGAGAGGAGTGGGAGTTGCCTTCTTGATGAAAGAGTACATAACAGTCATTAGAGGGGATATTCTTTGCAAGATCATCAAGTGAGGCCATATCAGTACAACTCAGAAACAAGAAGGGGATGGTCACTCTGATAGGATTGTATTTGAGGCCATCCAATAGTCAGCGGGAATTAGAGGAACAGATACATAGAGAGATTGCAGCTGGTTGTAAACATAATAGGGCAGTATTAGTGGGAGATTTTAACTTCCCTAATATTGACTGGGCCAACCATCATGTAAAAGGCTTGGATGGAGTGAAATATGTCCAAGAAAGCTTCCTTTATCAATATTTAGAGGGAACTACAAGAGAGGGTGCAACACTGGACCTCCTCTTGGGGAATGAGGTAGGACAGGTGACGGAAGTGTCTGTCGGGGAGCACTTTGTGTCCAGTGACCAAAATTCTATTAGCTTTAAAACAGATATGGAGAAGGATACAACCAGTTCACAGGTCAGGGTCCTGAACTGGGGCAGAGCAAATTCTACAGCCATTAGGCGGGATCTTGCAGAGGCTGACTGGGTGAGATTGTTTGCAGAGAAAGGAGTGCCTGCCCAGTGGGAGACCTTTATAAGTGTGACGTCAAGAGTTCGGGGCCTGAATGTCCCTGTTGGGGTGAAGGGCAAGGCTGGCAGGTTTCAGTAACCCTGGTTGATGAGGCTCTGGTTAAGAAAAAGAGGAAGGCATACACTGTGCATAAGCAATTGGGAACTAGTAAATCTATTGGTGAAGCCGCTCAGAGCGGTGTCACGGGTAGATCACGGGTAGAAAAATTGGATGTGAGAAGGATCCGGCAGGCAAGGTGAGGCAAAATCCCAAGAGATTCTATAGGTATATTAAAGATAAAAAGGTGGCTAGGGAGAGAATAGATCCCCTTAAAGATCAGCAGGGCCATCCGTGTGTGGAACCAAATGAAATGGATGAGATTGTTGATGAATATTTAGTTTTTACTGTGGAATACTAAGAAAATGGGGGAAATGAATGGTGATGTTTTGGAACAGGTAAAAATTAGCAGGAAAGAGGCATTAAGATGGATAAATCCCCAGGGTCTGACTTGGTGCATTCTTGGACCTTGTGGGAGGCTAGAGAAGAAATTGCCATGCCCTTGTAGAGATTTTTGCTTCATCTCTGGCCAAAGGTGAGGTTCCAGAGGGTTTGAGAGAGGCTAATGTGTTACCGTTGTTCAAAAAGGGTCACAAAAACAAGCCAGGAAACTACAGGCTATTGAGCCTGACATCAGTGGGGGGTAAATTGCTGGAGGGGGTTCTGAGGGTCAGGATCTACCAACATTTGGAGAGACAGGGTCTGATTC
The DNA here is from genome assembly GCA_030265395.1 of Rhina ancylostomus. Lineage (NCBI taxonomy): Eukaryota > Metazoa > Chordata > Chondrichthyes > Rhinopristiformes > Rhinidae > Rhina > Rhina ancylostomus. The sequence goes on along the minus strand of JARFYF010000012.1, from coordinate 25,401,956 downwards.
AGGATAGTCAACACGACTGTGTATGGGAAGTCATGTATGACATAACTCTTGGAGATCTTTAAGACTGTAACCAAGAGGGTAGATGAGGGTAGGGCAGTGTCTATATGGACTTTAGCAAGGCCTTTGACAATGTCTCTCATGGCAAGCTAGTCTGGAAGGTTAGACCACATGGGATACAGGGGAGATAGCAGATTGGATACATAATTGGCTCAGTGGTAGGAAGCAAATGGTGATGGTCGAGGGTTGTTTCTCAGACTGAAGACCTGTGTCTAGTGGTGTGCCACGGGGATCAGTGTTGGGACCTTTGTCATTTGTAACTTATATAAATGATTTGGATGTGAAGGGACAAGTAAGTTTGTGAATGATACCAAAATAGGTGGCGTTGTAGATAGTGTAAAAGGTTATTAAAAAATTACAGTGGGATCTCGATCAGCTGGGTATGTGGGCTGAGGATTGGCAAATGGCTTTCAATCCAGATGAATGTGAAGTATTGCATTTTGGGAGATTAAATCAGGGTAGCACTTATACAGTGAATGGTAGAGCCCTGGGGAGTGTCATACAACAGAGGGACCTAGGAGTATAAATGCAGAGTTCGCTGAAAGTGGCGTCACAGGTAGGTAGGATGGTAAAGACAGCATTTGGTAAACTGACCTTCATCAGTCAGGGCATCGAGTATAGGATTTGGGAAGTTATGTTGCAGTTATATAAGACGCTGATGAGGCTGCACTTGAAGTATTATGGTTTGGTCACCCTGTCATAGTAAAGATGTTATTAAACTGGAAAGACTGCAGAAAGGATTTACCAGGACGTTGCCTAGACTTGGGGACACTACCTGAACTACAAGGAGGGGTTGCATAGACTTGGACTTTATTCCCCGAAATGTAGAGGTCACAAGGAAGACTGCAGATGCTGCAGGGGTGACCAAATAGAGGTATACAAGATCATGAGGGGCATAAACAGGGTGAAAGCATGTAGTCTTTTTCCCAGAGAGGGGGTGCTAAAAACAAGAGTCACAGGTTTAAGATCAGAGGTGAGAGATTTAAAAGGGACATCAGGGGCAGCTTCATCACACAAAGGGTGGTACGTATTTGGAATGAGCTGCCAGAAATAGTGGTTGAGGTGGGCACATTAGCAAAGTTTAAAAGCCATCTGGATAAGTACAGGGTTAGGTGAGGTTTAGAAGGCTCCGAGCCAAATGCTGGCAGATGGGACAAGCTCGCTGGGCAACACAGTCAGCATAGAGGAGTTGGGCCAAAGGGCCTGTTTCTGTGCCGTATGACTCTATGACATTAATGCTGTTAAGGGCCCTCCTGGCGAAGTGCAACATCTCACACTTGCTTGGATTGAACATCATTTGCCATTTCTCTGCTCAAATCTATAACTGATCCTACATCCTGCTGTATCCTTTGGCAACCTTCTTTACTGTCTGCACCTCCAACAATCTTTGTGAAGTCTGCAAACTTACTAACCCACCCACCTACATTTTCAAATATATATATATATATATATATATATATATATATATAAAAAATATATATACACACACAAAATATATATACACAAACATCAGAGGTCCCAGTATAGATCCCTGCAGAACACCACTGGTCACAGTCAGAGTAACAGCCATCCACCACTACCATCTGTCTTCCATGGGCAAGCCAATTCTGAATTCAAACTACCAAGTCTCTGTAGATCTTATGCATTTTAATCTTCTTGATCAATCCAACACACTGATGGACAACAGAATGGAATATACTGACACCTTGCCTGTAGTTTGACAGGAATGTATTAGAGGTCAGATACATGTGCATGTGACTCCTC
>JARFYF010000012.1:25188710-25200018 GCA_030265395.1 Rhina ancylostomus | reverse complement strand
GCATGGAATCCATGTGCTGGACAACAAGGCATTAATGGAGCCAAATTGAGGGCCAGAACTCAGAACCATGACAGTAGGTGGATGGCAGGAGAATCATGTTGAGGAGGGGTTTTGGGCAAGCGAGAGAGAATAGATTACAGGGAAATAAGTGATGGAATGAAATTGCTCCAAAGTGAGCATAGACTTCTTGGGCCAAATGGCCTCCTGTCTTCTAAGAAATGTGAGAAAATATGTCAAACACATGGCCTGTGGAATAGTTTAATCTGGCCTGGAAACTTCCCTTGAATTGTCATTTCTTTACTTAAGCTGTCTGTTTAATTCCCTGGACAAGTTTATGGGATTCGTTTCATAAGAACTTGAAATAATTTACTCAACTGGCTCCCCTCAACTATTATTGCTGATGTGGCAATCATGTTTGCCATTGTTTGTCTGACCTAGTTTTGTATCATTGATCATCCCTTGTCGCATATTTCACCATCTCGTAAGATTGATTCCTGATTTTTTTTTCTTTAAATGGGGCTCCTGGTTTTATTCAAGGCTGATCAAGAGTGGCATGCACTTCAAGAGAAATCTCAGATTTCATATTTCTTTTTGGATGTGCATGGTAAGCTCACACGCTTGATCTGTAAGCAATGTGTAATTGTGGTGGAAAGAATATTAAATTCAAAAACACTGAAACAAACCATGGGGAGAAATAAAACAAGTAAATGAGAATGATACGTGAAGATAAATTTTCTGCAAATGTAGTCAGCCAGAGGTGTGTGGGTTAATGTCCAAAAACAGGCACAGTTTAATGGGGTCTAATCACTCTAGCTTATTCCATTACAAGTCTTATGTTTTTCCTGTCAGGTAGAGAAAAACAATACCAAGTAACTTTCATTTGTATCTTTCAACAATTTTATAATTTAGTCTTTTTTTCCAATTCTTTGAATTTCATTTTTTTTTCTCCTTAAAATGTAAGAGGCCATTTGGCTCATCAACTCTATGCCATCTCTGAGTAATCCCATCAATTTCATTCCCCCAATTATTTCTCTGTAACTATTCTATCTCATATGCCCATCAACTTCCCCAATTATCCTATTATCTACTTCTTCAAGGGACAATCAGGACATCAGTTGGAAGTTGGAGCACTTGGGAGAAACCCATGCAGTGATGGAGAATGAGCAAACTCAGCACTCTACCAGCTGTGCCATTGTGTCATTCTATGAACAAGGGCTGATGGGGAATCTCAATTATCCGGGGTTGCTTTGGCATAATCCTAGCATAGACTGTCCCTTTTGTTTAAACGTAATATTTTAAATATTTTATATTATGAAGGCCTTATTTTGTCCAGTCTGAGAAGAAATATATCCAGGCTGTCAAAGGAAGCTCTGACCATCATTTTTCCATCCTCCTGACTACAGGATAAGTGCTGAAGGATTAGAGGATGTCTAATGTTAGAGGACTTCTAATTAGAGAACTTATAATGTTATGCTGCTACTTAAAAAGGAGGTAAGGATTATTGCAATAATAAACAGCTTATTGCAAGCCATTTAAGTTCTGTGGTGGATAAATTACTGTAATCATTTCTGAGGGACAGTGTAAACCCTGATTTTTTTTAAAAAGAACAGATTAATCAAGGACTGTCGGTGTGGATTTGTTAAGGAAGGATCATATCTACTAAGCTTGGTCGAGGAGGTAAAGAGATCAATGAGGGTTGTGCATTTGATGTAGTTTATATTAGAACTTAGAAGTGGCCGAAAAAGTAAAAGTTAATGGTATCCAAAAGAGGCATGCAAATTAAATTCAAAATTGGCTCAGCAACAGGAAGCTAAGGATTAAGGTTGATGGGTAGTTTTATGATTGGGGAAGCTGTTATTGAGGCTTCACAGGGAGGAGTTTCTGGCCCCTTGCATTTTGTAGTTTATATTAATAATTTAGATTTGCCTTTAAGGGATGCAAAAAAGAAGTTTGCAGATAATACAAAAATTAGCTGTGTGGTCTGGTGTAAGGTGTAAACACCTGAATGCTTGGGCAGAAAATGGAATTCAATCCAGGGAAGTGTAAAGAACATGCATTTGATGACTTCCAATAAGACAGGGGGATGAATCTTAAATAGGGGAATAGGGGCAGATGGAACATAGATCCCCAAAGGTAGTAGGACTGGTTGATGTTAGCTAAGGCATAAAATCTATGAACAGGGATGTTATATTAAGACTGTATGCCACACTATTTGGACCACATCTTGACCCTTTATCTACTGTTCTGGTCAACAAATTGAAGGAAAGATGCAGTCATAGTGGAGAGAGTGCAGAGAAGATTTACAAGAGGAGTCAGGATTGGAAGATTTTAGCTATGGGGGCAAGTTTGCATAGCTTGGGTATGTTTTCTTTGGACTAGAGAAGTTTAAAAGGAGACTAACTGAGGTATATAAAATTATGAAAGTGTCTGGATAGAGGATACACTTCCCTGAGCAGAGGAATCAAAAGTCAGCAAGCATTGATTTAAAATTATTGGTAGGTGGGATATAAGGAGTTTTTAATTCACCATGATCATGGTTAGATCTGCAACTCACTTCCTGAGATAGTGGTGCAAGCAGTACTTAAAAAACAATGAGCTTCAGGGATAAGCAAGAAATATTGGAAGGTGGGATTAGACTTGACTGCTACTTTTGTAATGGCATGAACACAATGAGCTTTTGGCTTCCATCTATGTACTATTTTTAAATAATTTCATGCTTTGTCAGTTTTTTCCATATGTGGGAAATTGTTTGAGCACTAGTAACCATTGCCAGAGCCAAGCTATGAACAAAATATTGACAAACCTATGGGGTTTGATATTGCATTGTGTCCTACTGATTTCAATGTAATTGTTGATATTCATGTGATATCTTGGACACCCTCAGAGACCATTATTATTACTACTTTCAGTACAGCATAAGTGAGCTGTGATCACCACTTTCTGGGAAGGCACCAAATGAATGTTAAGATAATTGGAAGGAAACTGATTTTTTTTCTGAAAAATAAGACAACAGAAAATGCAATAAATAGAACGATACTGAAAAGGAAATATAACCAAATAAACACCATAGGCAGGAGATTAAAGATAAATTAGAAGCCAGCAAAAAAGCATGGAAAATGCCCTCCAAAATGGAGAGAAACTCAAAACCAAGGGAAACACGTGAGCTTTGGAAAAAATCAAAAAACTGGTGAATGTCTTTACTTTTCCTCTTGGGGCTGTATGATGAATTTTCAATGATTGTTTAAATTGTATAAAGATTGTATAATACAAAATCAATGATAACAGCTAAATTCCAGAAGCATTGATTTTAGTCGATTAGGAGGTGTGCTATTTAGCTGCCCATAAACCTCTTTTGACTAGACTAAACCCATGCTACATCTTAAGAAAAAATATATTGAAATTCAGACATTGTTTTAAATTTTAAATGTGACAATTGCAAATTGAGGGTCTAAATATATGGTAAGAGTGCAAGAAATATGTAACAAATCTTAGTCTCATCATTTGACTGATTCAAAATGTTGAGGTTCAGAAGAACATTTTCTGTGAATTTCTTTTGCTGAAAATGAAGAAATTTAAAAAGACTTGCTCCCCTAGATTAAAGCAGCAAAAATATCTTAAAATCATAAAAGGGTTAAGATGTTTGATAATTTTCCCTTTTAGTTTAACTGTTGGTCTTTTAATGCATGACATCTACATTATCCCCATTATTGGGGAAGGCTTGCCAGCTACCCAAATTCAGCTTAATAGATGCCAGCAATAATTGGTTGGCTTGCCACGATGAATGTTTGAGCAGCACAGGCAGTCAGTCTCCCTGGCATGATGAGTAAAGACTCTTAATGCTCATCGTCCAGAGGGAATCCAAGTGCCAATACCAACTGAGATTGGAATCTCATTCGAGTTTTCTACTGGGAATCCAACAGTATTATTATAGCAACTAGTTTACACTGGGTATATTTTACTTTTATCATTATATTTATTGCTTTCCTTAAATTCCTAATTATTTCTGATATTGAAATGTTTAGAATTTGGCAATGAATATTTATTTTCAATCAATCGCAAACAGCATTTATTTTTACTTCTCTGTTTCATTATTAATTAAGCCTACTTATTTCATTATAATTATTATGGCAACATTCCTTGCTTGCAAGTCAATAGTAGTTCATAGCAAAATGCTATTATATTATAGCATGTGTTAAATGTTATTAGTAAATGTAAACAGTGTCAAATCTTCACTGAAAATGAAAACAGAAAAAGCTGCAAATATTCAGGCAGCATTTGTAGACGTGTAGAAGTCAATCATTGAATGTTTTAGGTTTAAGACCTTTCCTTTCAGGTAATTGACAAAAGTACCAGAGGGGAGATGAGATATGTTTTACTGGCAAGTTGTTATGATTTGAAATGTACTGTTTGAAAGGGTGGTAGAGGCAGATTCAATAGCAACTTTCAAAGGAAAATTGGTTAAATATTTGAAATGGAAAAATTTTCAAAGCTGTGGGGAGTAATTCCATAGCTTTTTCAAAGAGTTGGCCCACTTCTGTGTTGTATGATTCTGTGATATTACAGCTGAACAGCTTATATAAAAAAAGCAGAATAATAGGGGAAGCAGATAGAGTAAAATAAAACACACAAGGACAGAAATGGAGTGATCTGTGAGGTGCTTGGTAGGAAAATATAATATGACAACAACAAAGTGAAACATGATAAATAGAACCAAGACAAAAAATGCATAGTTAAAGAAAACTTGTTGACAGGGAAGCAAAGGAATTGGCAAGACAGCATAAGGAGTGAACCTGGAATATAATGGGGGTGGGGTGTGGTGATACAGAATTGATATCAATGAGGCAGATCAATGTAATGATGTTCTGACGAGGAAGAACCACTTCAACACCATATCTTTCCCCAGAAATACTGGCACACCCATGTCTTTTTTTATTGTTACTTCTAACAAACCTCTTGGTCACCAAATTTTTATGTTTCCTTTTATCACTATTGAGCTATTTGCACACTGTGTCCCATGTCCTATATTAGTCTTGTATTTCTTTGATTTTGTCAGAGTCATTCAGTATGGAAATAGGCCATTCGGCCCACTGAGAGTCCATGCCAACCACCAAACACCCACTTTTGCTCATGCCTCCTTTATTCTTATGCTTTTCTAGCATGTATTTTGTCTTCCGTTCTCTTCCTTCCCTTTCCCCCACACCTTGTTGTGTTCCTTCTAAAATGTTCTCCTGAAGGATAATCTTAAACATAAATCATTAGACTTGTTTCTCAGATACTGCCTAGCTTGCAGAGTACATCCACTTTTCCAGCACATTCAGAATTTTGTTTATTATTTGAAAATTTAATGCCACAATACTGGAATTGACTCACTCCCTGTATAACAGTTACCAGTATGAAAATATTAATTTGCAATATTTTATCAGGTTGCAGTCATGTTTATCACCTAACTTTATAAAGTGCCATTGAATTTAATGAAACCATATTTTATTTTCAACACTGACCAAAATACTCTCCTTGTTCACAATGTGCCACCATTTCACATTTTGTTGAAAGGAGAATTAACATAAGTAATAATTTAGTTTGTAGCAAGCATGTGAAGAAACTGAAATTTTCTGATTAAGACAGCAATATATGAAATAACACTGCATTTAAGCAAAATGAAAATGAATTTGTCCTGTTTCGGCTAATTCCCTGTAGATGTATGACCATAAGCTAAACTATTCTCAAATTTAGCACCAGTTCATCAATCTCATTTAAGGATTCTGAAGGCATAAGGTGGATGAGAAATGTCAATCTAATGCAGTAGAGGGTGCTCTACATTGCTTTTGACCCATGGCATACCTGACTGCAACTGCTTGAAACAAGCACATTGTAAAACAGAAACACACATTGTCACAACACAGTCATCCCTTGTTGAATTACACAGATCTATGTAGAAAAAGACATTTTAAAAGAAAATCTAAAATAAATGCAAGGACATTTTGTTAGAAATCTTCTATACTGAATGAAATAGAAGCAAATCTAATAGACACTCACTGCGACAAACTGCATCGGAACACATGAATGGATATATATTTGATAAGCTTATAGGACTCAGACAGGCTCAAAGAAAGACATATTTTGGATTTCTCTTTCATATCTTGTCATCCCACAATTGAGGAGCAATGTGGTATTTCTATTGCCACTCGTCTTCCACCAGATCATGTATTAAAACATTTTTGTACCCGACTTATCCAAGTGAATTAGATCAGAAAATGTCACTGTAATTGTCATCAACATTGAAGGCTATAGAATTAAAAGGACTGTGGCAACACAGATAGAAAACTGGCTAAATAACAAAGAATAGTAGTTATTTAGCCAATTTTACAGACTTGAGGAAAGTGTAAAATCAAGATCCCCAGTGATCAATACAAGGACCACTGCTTTTCTTAATATAGATTAATGAGTTGGACTTTAGTATATAAGGTACAATTACCAAATTTGTACATGACATGAAACTTGAAGATAGAGTGTACTGTGAAGATAATAGCAAATGACTATCATCCTACTTAAGGACATATAGACAGATTAATGGAATGGATAGTTGGTGGCACATGAAAATTCATATTGAGAAATATGAGGTACTGCATTTTAGTGGGAAGAATGAGAAAAGACTAAAATAGATGGTGTCATTGACAGTGAAGATGGTTATCAGGATTTACGTAGGGATCTTGATCAACCGGCTAGGTGGGCTGAGGAAGGCCAAGTGGAGTTTAATTCAGATAAGTGTGAGATGTTGCATTTTGGGAAGACAAATGATGTCTTTCACAGTGACTGGCAGGGCCCTGGCAAGTGCTGTAGAACAGAGGGACCTAGGAGTACAAGTACATGGTTCCTTGAAAGTGGCATTGCAGCCAGACAGGATGGTGAAGAAGTCTTTTGGCACTCTGGCCTTCATCATTCAGGGTACTGAGTATAGAAATTGGGATGTTATGTTGCAGTTGTACGAGACATTGGCGAGGCTGAATTTGGAATATTGTGTTCAGTTTTGGTCACCCTGCTATAGGAAAGGTGCGATTAAGGTGGAAAGAGTGCAGAGGAGATTCATGAGGATGTGGCCACAACTCCAGGGACTGAGTTTTAGAGGTTGAGCAGGTTGGGAATTTTTTCATCAGAGTGTAGGATAATGAGGGCTGATCATATTGAGGTGCATAAAATCATGCGGGGCACAGTATTTTTCCCAGAGCTGGGGAATCAAGGACATAGGTTTAAGGGGAGAGGTTTGATAGGAACCTGAGGGGCAACTTTTTCACCCAAAAGGTGGTCAATATGTGGAATGAGCTGCCAGAGGAAGTGGCTGAGGTAGGTGCATTAACAACATTTAAAAGGTACTTGCACAGGTACATGGATAGAGAAGGTTTAGAGGGACATTGGCTAAATGTGAGCAAATGGGACAAGCTTGGATGGGAATCTTGGTCGGCATGGACTAGTTGAGCCAAAGGGCCTGTTTTGTGCTGTATGACAATATGACTCCATGATAAACTACAGGACAGTGTTTGAAATGGGGTATGAAAATAGAAAGATATGAATGCATGTATGCATGGTTTGTTAAAAGTGGCAGGAGAGGTTACAAAAGTGGTTAGGAAAGCACTTGGGAGCATGAACTTTATAAATAGAGGAACAGAGTACAAGAGCAAGAAAGTCACGATGAGCCTTTATAAAACGCTCGGGCACAACTGCAGTATTGTGAGCAGTTCTAGATGCCACACTTAGGAAATATATGAAGGCTTTAGGGAGCTTGCAGAATAAGATTTACAAATGAATTCCAAAGATGACGAACAGAAGAAACAGCAGTTATTCTCTTTGGAACCAAAGAAGCAGTGAGGAGATCTGATGGATGTATTGAAAGCCATGAAGAGCAATAATAAAGAATGGATAGTGAAAGGCTGTTTCTATTTGCAAGCAGTCACAAATGAGGAAAAATAGAATGAAAATGATTGGCTAAAGAACCACAAATGACATGAGGTTTTTTTTTCACATAGCCAATGGTTAAGGTCTGCTATGCACTATCAGGGTAATAGTGGAGGCAGATTTATAATATTCAAAATGGAGCTGGATAAGTATTTGAAAGAAATTAATTGCAAAGCTATGGTAAGAGAATAGAGGAATGGGACAGCTAGAGCCAGTATAGAACCAATGGGCAAAATGGCCTCCTTCCTTTGTGTAAACATTCTGTGATTCTGTAATTGCGCAAATTTGATCAGAAACGGAAATATACTACGTTCTGAAAAGAAAATACTTTGTCCTGAAAAATTGATATATGCTTAAAAATCTTGCTAAATTGAATATTTAAATTGCTGTAATGGTATTATTTGAATACAGTTGAAATTATTTTTCTTTCCAGTAATTGAGCTATTGAATTTATTGCCTGAGGATTTTCCGAGTAGGAAATAGCTGATCTTTTTGAGAAACGGAATGAAGGGTCTACTACAGACTTGACCAATAGACCTTCAGCCAAATTCACAAGCTGCAGAACCCAAATGTTCACATAATAGTTTGGGGAAGGAAGAAATAGTCAACTCTAGTTTAATGACTCTTTTCCTTAGTTTTGTCACCAAGAATGGATAAATACTCCATATCAGCAAGGTAACATATTTAATGCAGATCAGATCTCTTGATGCTCTTTTTGTTCTTTTGCTATTTTGTTACTGAAAATTAGAATCTTTTCAAACTACTTCTAAAACATCTATTGATGTATAACATAACTTGTAAAGTGTCATTGATAGCATAAGGAGGACTTTGTTTCTGAGTGCCAGTCATCTGCACTTGCTCATAGAACTTATGAATGTTGATTTGATCTTATTCTCATAAAAGATTGAAGAAAACTGATATGATTTTGGATTTTCAAAGTCTTGGAAACCAACAATAATGTGTCAGAATGTTGTTGGTGGTTCAAGGCGAATGAGGGGATAAACATGAGCTCAAACTGACAAGCCTCAAACAAGACTGAAGATGAGAAGACAGTATGCTGCATTTAGAATAGAGTCCCAGTGAAAGTAATCTGTCAGTGAATTTCATCAGGATGATTCTCATTTATTGTTGTTCCAGCCTTTCAACTGGTCATTGAGGAAAAAACATGCAGTAATTTGCTACTTGCTGTTTTGATCAGTAACTTTATTGATAATAGTTTAGCAGACATCCATATCAAAGAAATCGAATGATCATTGTTGAGTCACATGGACCAAGATCTGACCCAAAAGGTTTAAGTCACTCTGGGTTTCTGCTTGAGTATGAACCTGTATAACCTGCAGTGAAATTTGCGAAGGTGAAGATCATTGTGTGTCCATTATCTTGTGCAGTTTTATATTGTGTGTATATATATATATATATTTCATCCAATTAACTGTATCAATGCACTTTCATAAATTCTGTTCTGTACTATTTTCATAAATTGTTAACCTGTTTCATCCACTGAGTTCTGTAGACCGAAATTCAAGGAAATACACTTAAGTATTGAGAAAACCATACACAGAAAAATAGAATTGGGCTAAGATGTGTTGCACTCCATGAACTTCAAAATTATGGTGAAATGGGATTCAATTCTATTCCAGCCAATGTAATATTCATTGATACAGTTTTTTGGATGAAATATATACATTTTCTATTTTAATTATTCTGCTATTTTCTCTCTTAAAATGTGATGCTAAAAAAAAGGAGGTTACATAAATTATAGGAAGTCCATGTCAATGCAAAATGGATGAGATCCATTGAAGCAAAGGAATTCATTGGATCTAAATCATTTTCCTGTATATTTTCTTATCATGCTATATTTCGACTGCAGTTCTTTGATATTTCTGCCTACTCATGTACATATAGAATAAGAAATACCTCAGAAGTCCTGATGCTTGGTGGACCATGATCCAAATAGTTATGTGCTGGAGTTTTGGGGGTTTGGGTTTTCCAAATGAGCTGGGAAAATGAAAGCTCTATGGAGGTGGTAGCTTGGTGTAACCAAATCCTGATCTACCACAGTTATAAGGGAAATCCAATCATAGTCAAAAGAAAATTTGAGGTCATTATTTCTAAGAAAGATTATATTTGGCATATATAATTTAATGCTTTTGATCAATCCTGTTGAAAATAATTACTCTAAATTTTAACATCATCCAACCAATTTAATTGTAATCTGGGTTTGTTTTCACTTCCTGATTCTTGCATATTCTCATTGCTTCTTCCTTGCTGTCTCTTTGTTTATCCTCTTTCTCTGGTTCCTTTTTTTATATTATAATTTCTCCTCCATAAGTCTTCCCTTTTAACTTTTTGTTGTGCATTTTTGTCTACTTAACTTTCAACCTGCTCACCTGTAAAGTAAAATTGACAGTTATAAATGAGAATAAAAAATGCAGATGTCAGAATTCTGAAGTAAATACAGAAAATGTTGGAAATCTGAAATAATAAACATAAAATGTTGGACACTCATCGGGTCAGACAGTTTCTTTGGGAAGAGAAACAGAGTTAATATCTTAAGTTTCCAGTTTTTGTCAGAAAGTGGAAATTTCTTTTATTTCTTTCCCAGTTCTGATGAAGTATCGTGCATGATTTTTTAATTATTGTCTGACCTGAAACTTCAATACTGTTTCTCTTTCCACAGGTGCTGCCTGACCTGCTGAGTGTTTCCAGCATTTTGGTTTTTGTTTTGTATTTTTACTAAAAATAACAAATTGGCACTTGATGTACTTGCTTTTAACATCTCAAATGTGCACTTGCATATTGACATAATGTAATATAGTTGTGGAAGTCAGTCTGTGCTGTAATAAAGTAGACAACAGCAGAACCAAGGCCTGTACAATGAGCGCTTTATTATTTAATGCTAGCGGGAGTCGCCAGCAGGAGTGAGGGATACAGGGAAAGAGTAAACCTGAGCTCTGTACTGATCCCCACTCAAAAATTTACATGTTTGCATCCCTCCTTTTATACGTAATCTAAGTATGCCTATGTGTGGAGTTGCACATACTTGGGCAGTTGCTTACAGCAAACTTTTAGCAAAACAAGATATGGCTTAAGCACTCCCAAGCACCTGTACATCTTGCATTCATAACTATAGTCACGCCATGGTTGAAGCAATAGGAGTTGTACATTATTAACCCTTACATTTCCAGTTTCTTTTGCATAGCAATGCCTTAGATTTGTTTGCAAGAATATGGAAAAAGACTAAAAAAAATCTTTAAAACACTGGAGGAAATTACATATTTTCATTACAAACCACATATTTTCTATAGAAAGTTAACTGGCCATTGTGGTTCTACAGATCCAGTTTTGAAAGATATGT
>JARFYF010000012.1:25141877-25161107 GCA_030265395.1 Rhina ancylostomus | reverse complement strand
ATTGTTGATATTGTCTCTATGTCATAGTATGCCAGATGGCATAGTTCAGTCATTGCCATTACAGTGAATAAAAAGCAGCAAAGAAAAGTCTCCTGTAACAAGCACAGGTAAAAATTACTGTTGGGAAATGTAGGTCTTTGGGTACTGATGGGAGCAAATGTACTGCCAGGGGTGCTGTTAAAACTGAAGAGTGTCTTCCATGACTTGACACCCTTCATCCAATTTATGATGATTCGCGTTATCTCAACCTGGATGGGATTGGTAACTGCCCTGTTTATGGAGGTTTTACTGAGACAAAATTCAAAATTGTATGTCTTTGATTGAAGTGGTGAGGCCATAAGGCCATAAGCTATAGGACAGAACTAGGCCATTTGGCCAGTCAAGTCTGCTCCGCATATACAAAGCTGTTTGTTCTCTCTAAAGTTTCACATTAATTGTCATATAAGAGGAAGATGTAGTCATAGAAAGCAAAGGGATCCGCAGTCAGGGCACTGGGACATTTTCTCTTGGTCTTTTTACCTCCTGTTAAACAGCATCAAATATCTTTTCTTTAGTCTCATCTTCATTCAAGATTGTGAAAAATACAGCAAAGTGGAAACATCTCGACATCTACCTCGTAATGCCTCTTAAGTACTTGTATATTTCAATAAGATAATCCTCATTCTTCTAAACTATAAAGAATATAGATCTACTTTCTTTGGCCACTATATCTTTATACCTTATAATTTTCTTTAATTAATATCTTTAATCTGTTGATAGAAAAATGAACACCTGACTAGCTCCAATTTATTTCATAACCTGGCAACACCCCACCCCTGAGTCCAGCCACTCCAGGACTTTTATTCAACCATTGCTGGCCATAGCTTTTCTCAATTTCTCAATGTCATAATATTCCAGGATACCTCTTAGTAAGTGCCCATGGAACAAAAATAGGTCTCCAGAAATAAAGGCCTGAAATTTCTGATGTGTGGTGAAGAAGTGGCACTCAACACTGATCTAAAATAAAGTTGCCCACGTATATCCATCTACCTCTCCAGTATGAAATCTCCCTATTCCAGCATTAGTTGTCATCAGGTATTAGTTCAAAAGGATTCATGGCACCCAGCAAAAGCCATGTCACCCAACCACAATGAAGGATTTTCACAGTAATGAAACAAAAGGTACAAAACTTTAAAAAAACATTTTATAGTGTACTAAATAAAAATGATAATGTCAATATATAATTGTGGCAAAAAATGTCATCGATAAAGGTTTTTTTTAATTTTAAGATTTTGAAATATATAAATATGGAAACTACAACCCACATATGTTACATTAGATTTTCAGGGCAATTGTTTGCCAGGGAGTAATTATGGCTTAGCATACTATTAAAAACTCACTTAGGACCTCATGCAAAGACAGTAACATTTTCAGAGTAACATTACAGTGAGACTGGTTCATAAATAGCTTAGGTTCATGTCAATTCTTGTGATTTTCATTGATTTCATTGGAAAAGGCTGGAAACAGCATAGCCTGTGGAGGAGTGTTAAATCATTCACGGCAACTTCAGGGCTTTTGCATTTCACATGTGTAGAAATCTTGAATTTGTTGTCATTTGCTTGGTGTAATGACAGCAAACTGCAAGAGTTTCATTGTCAATACCTTTGCAAAGTTCAGCCCAACATTTGCCTTTGTGATGATAGTGTCTTATAGAGAAGGTTCAATTTTCAAATATATTGACCAAATAATCAGTCTCACAGTAATAATGTGAACAATATTAAAATCACATATTCTATTCTAACATTTCACAAAGCTGGAACTGTGTAAAAGAACCAATGCTGTGAGTATATTTTGCTTCTTTTATTTGCCATCACTTTTCTCTAACAATATATATTGGCTTGAATTGTTTTCTTTGCTTATCATTTACCATTGATGTTAATGCAGCTCTAAACAGGTTTTACTACCACTGAGACTACAGCTGACATGCCTGACTTATATTACATGACACATAGTAATAACCTAAGGATTACTGATCTGGGGGCTAAGAATTATTATTATAATTAAGAATTAAGTAGTTAAAATTAATTTTTATAAGTAATATAAGATGAAATACCAGAAAATGTGTCTTAAAGGACCATGTTTATTGCAGTAAATTTAAAACTCATTCGTCTATTGGTTTGCACACAATATAAATTTAAATCATAAGGATATATTATAGAAACCAAGCATTTATTACTTTAACCCTTTAACTTGCATAAGCCTATTTATAGGAACAGAATGTCAATTAATTGGGAGGTACTGGTAGAAAAAGAAACTTCTGTTAATTTAGACATCACAAATAATCATCTTGGAATTTGATAGATGTAGTTAATATAGTTTGCTAATAAGAATGATTTGTATATGCAGAGAAAAAAAACATTCACATTTCCACCTCTGGAACGGTGTAACAAGAAGTCCGACTAATAAAAATTCAGCATGCATCAAACATTTTGTGTATGGTATTTATGCAGTACTTTGCACAATGAATATAATTATATCAAAAGATATGCCACATTAATATTAATAACTTAGATTTTACAACATATAAACTACAGAGGCAAAGAAGTTTTTTTTAATTCTAATCAAACATAAAAGGGAAATAATAAACCTCATGAGAAACATTTGATTGATTTTCATTGTGTATGATCCTGGGCAAAAAACACTATCCTTCAAATATCTGATTAACAAGTAAACTGGTAGATAATAGAAGGACAACCATGTCGCACACAACATTAAGCAAAGTATATTAATCTATATTAATTCGATAGTCTGTGTGTGGCTTGACACATAATACATTGTGGGAAGAAACAGAATACTCCATCATGGTCAGTTGTCATGAAATAGTAAATGAAAATGACTGCACTGTCGACAGACTATTTCACATAGTCAGGTTAACGTGGTATAAAGGAAATAATGTGCTTTTTTCATTTATTGCTCTAACATTAATGAGCAATCAGAATATTTTGAAGTTTTAAGATTGAGATCAAAATAATTCTGATTAATGTGGTAAGAAGTGGTTTCTCTTATTAAACTGGGTACTTTAACCATATTACTACGTAATTGTCCCATGTCGCTTTATATCAATGCAAATACATCAATGAACAGGTCTTTATGCCTAATTTTTAAAATTTATTTCTATTCTCTTTATAAGTATGGATAAAAATAACTACCTGGAAAAAATGCCTTTGCAAGTAAAAGTACAAATTTACTATTGGGTGTTCCTGAGGTGAGCAGACCAGCTTTGAGTACCAAAAGAAGGAAAATTAACACAATTATGGTACAGATTGATTGAACGAAAGTGGTAAATTTAACTACTGAACTAGTTCTGAGAGCATTTGAGACAGGGATAATTTATTTGGAACAGTTGTCTTTTCCTGTGGCTATTTCAAAAACAGGCATCTTGCATACATTATGGTTCAGTTTAATTGAAGCCATAGGAATGTCGTCCACAGAACGTAACCTACCAATGTACAATCAACGTTGCACGTTTTTTTACTTCATGACCTGGTGGACCCTGGAAAAGAAATCATGACCTGGAATTTCAGAAATCCCAATTTAAAAACAGTTAACAAATATGATTGCAATATATATATTGAAGTAGCAAACTTCTGGCAGTGAGATGAAGCTCCATTTGCAGGGCTGCTGAACCTGCTGGGCTTGAATTAACATCATTTGTGCAAAATTGTACACAATGAATGGGCCCACAGTTGGCACAATCCTCACTCAATGAAGGTGATCTCAGCCAGATGGTTGAGACCTGTTCCTTCATTGTTAATGGGACCCAATCCTATCTGAAATGTGCCATGGAGCTGAGGCATCCACCTTCCTCTGGGTAAGTGGCTTCTTTACATTCTCTTTGATGGTAACTGTCATCACCCTAAATGACTAGCCATCCCCTGATTACGTCCCTAACTGACCATATCCCCCATTCTCTGATTATCTCTCAGCCTGACTCCTTCCACTGTCTCCCTGTTTGAGCCCTCTCTTCTGATTTATTCATTTTCCCCAAGCCATTATCCTCCATGTCCCTGCAATATGGCCCTCGTGATGCTCTAATCACACACCCCGCCCCCCCCCCAACCAAGCTCCTTTTCTCTATGATCCTTTTCCCTTTCATAACCCTCTCCCCTGCCACTCAGATGATAACATTGGTAATGTCAGCCATATGTCCAATCGAAAGTCTGCCGTAAGCTGTCACATTTATTCCCCTCATAATCCTCTCCTTTCCCTGTGATTCCCTACCACCTCCTCCTCCCTGGTCCTATACGATTATTTACCTCCAGTCATCTCCAGAACACTGCTGAACTCACTTTCTAAGCAGTCGCTACTATTAGCAATAGTGAAATCCTGCAGATAGAAAGCCTTTGTACGTGTTTTCTTGTTTAAAACTTTGGACCTGCTGAAAACAGATGCAACCCATCCCTCCATCTTAACATACACTTTCAGTTGATTGCAATGTCCTGATCCTCTTTGATTATCTAAGAAGAGTCTATGAGCATAACTTTTAAAAGCTCAATTGATGGACCAGATATTTTAAAGCAAATATCCATTTACATTCCATACTTTGTTACATTATTGTACTGCATATAGTGACATCATCTGCCTGAAATAGTTTCTAAATTTCAAAATGACACCATGATAGCAAAATTAAACTGTTATGAAATAACATTTGCAACATTAGAAGCTGCACCGGTTTGTCCTTTTTTAAAGTGAAATTTATATCTGACCTTTATCATTCTTATTAGCAAATTGGCATATGAAACAAAGGTAACTACATGTGCTTTAACACTGAAACAAACTAATGAACAGAATAATTGTGAAGAGGATTGGTGGGATACTACCAATATCCTAGTTGTGCCACTGACCATAACTCATTTATGACTGTTATCAGAATATCTATATTCCAAAGGTGATATAGAATGGAGGGAGTGTTATTGTATCCCTCCATTCCATATCATCTTTCTTCTGTGTATGAGTTTGTTGCGAGTTCAGTTGAACTATCCGTCTATTTATCTGCACGTGAATCGAAGTAGGTAGTACAAATACTTCAAAATTTGTTTTTTCTTGCATTTATGCTCCAGCTCTCTGTTCTCAGCACGTTTTGTAGGTTTTAATGTGTCAACTGAACCCAAAGCACTTTGAAACCTTGATGCTGGAATTTCATTCCAAAATGTGCCAAACTCAAGAAGTATAAGTTCTCTTTCTCTAAGCAATCCTACTACCAATTTATTTTAGTCCAACCATTTAATTTTAATACTGATTTGAGGCCAGTTACTCAGCACATATATCTATTGATCCAGCATACCGGATGATAGATTAAAAGAATATCCAGTTCAAATGCACATGTAAAGTTGGAAAGTGATGGTAAGTGTATAAGGTCATAGAAAAGATATAACATATAAAGGTAAATGCATTTTTACTCATATCTGTAAATAGTAATGAAATGCACTACACAGATGATTAATTGATGATTAGTGCAAATGTATATGACAATGGACACAATATCAATAAGATTTGTTAATACAACTATTATATGAAACCTTCTTCAGAAATATACCAGAGTATCACAGTTAAAATTTCAGTATGACAGCAGAGAATTACATTGTAAGGGTGATCAACAGTTAGCATTTCCTGATTGGCTGCACCCACAAAGTTGACACCCACTGCGTAATTACCATAAGGAACTGCTTTCTCTGTACATGTCAACATACACAAAGCAGCAGTGCTCTGCCATCTGTTGTAATGACAGCTTTAACGTGACATTGAACTGACACATGCACAGACAGTAATGGGTAGTTGTACTCTGTAACTTGACCTACAGTAGTTTTACTGTGGAGTAACACAGAGGTGAGCGCTAATTGCAATCATCCGATTCAGATTATTATTTATAGACAATGGGGATCTATCTTCAAAGTTAGCACATTAGCATGTTAGCCACCTATGGTGTCAACCATTGATCTGTGGTTGCAGTATCATCTCTACATCAGAAGAATGAGACTTCTAGTCTATTCTAGAGACTTGAACACAAAAATAAGGTTGGAACCTCATCTAATGGAGTTCTACTTTGTTAGAAATCCTGTCTTTCAGATGATATGCTAACTCTGGGCCTTTAGTGCCCTCTCAGACAAACATCAAATAATCCATTGGATTTCTGGAAAAAGTGGAAGGGATTTTACTCTCATTGTCCTGTACAGTATCTAGTCATTTGCCTCAATCCTGATCATTGGATCAACTGCCTGCTACATTTTGGTACAACTATAATTTCCTGCATTTATCATTAGCATTGTAAAATGTCCTTCAGTACTTCACTGGAACATTGTCCAATCCAATTTGACACCGAACCATAGAAGGAGATATTGGGACACCTGATTCAAAGCTTGGACAGAATAGCAGATTTCAAGGAATGTTTTAAAGAGGTAGAGAGGAAGCTCAGCATCATAAGGGAATTTTAGAGCTTGAGACAGCAAAATGACAGGGCTGCCAGTGGTGGAGCTAAGAGATGATGCTACTGAAGCCAAAACAGGAGAACTTAAAAGATTGGAGAGGGTTTCAGAGGTAGGGAAATACATTATAACACGGACTGCAATTTTTTTTGTTCCTATTTTAGTTTTTTTTTATAACTGGGGTTCTTGTTTTAAAAATTCAGTGTTTATAAATAACTTTCTGTGGAAAAATACATAAAGAAATCTGTAATGGTAAGCTCATCAAAAGTCATTCTTGTGCTAACTTCTCCACAAGACAGAAACCTTCGCTTTTACATTCTTCCTTTCTGTAGTTAGTGTGTCTCATGTATGGTCTTCCTTTAACAACATATTTCAATAGGTCATATATTCTAATACAATTTAGACATAATAGATGCAGACTTGATTTCTCTAATATACATATTCTTTAAGAAAGTTGCAATACTAATGCATTTTGAAAGTTAAAATATTTCCACGTCTCATCTGTAGGAATGTATCTGAAAATAGATCAATGTGTTTTGTATCCAATTTGCAGTCGTTAAAAATGCTCATTTAGGTAATTGTTACAAACACATTTCTTTTGCATGAGATGATTACTAAAATAATTCCTTCTTTAACTGCTGTTAACAATGACTTAGTTACTACCACTGATTACCTTCTTACCAAAGTGATTATTTACAAGTTCAAATAAAGGTCATCAGTGATATTCATGTCACAATAAAAGTGATCTGTGATTGCCTAATGAGAAGTTAAGTAGAGATCCAATTGATTAGATGAACCAGAAATGATAAAGGCTGCAACTGGTGCATTTGTAACTTATATTAATGGTTCCCAAACATTTTGAAGCCCACTTGTTCACACTTGGTAAAATACGTAACCCCCCTGAAATGCCTAATTATGTCATGGACTACTTTTAACAAATTGGAGCTGTCCAGCTGGTTCCCAAGGACTGCTAGCAGCCCTATAACCAGGGCAGGTATATACTTATCCTCTAATTATTTTGTGAATGCTGTAACTAAATATTCCTAACCATAGTTCAATATTATTAACGAATCACAGACCCCTTGTGATCTTTGGCAGCCCCATGAAAGGGAGTCATATGCTCAAGATTGGCCACCACTCACTTAAATGACATGTTTTCATTTACATTTATACTTGCCAGAGCCTTGTAGAACAACTGCATGTCACTCATTACACCAACCAACAAAAAGTTGTTTTACTGCTGCCTATTTATGCTACAAAATTATTGATGATGTAACAATGTTATGAACTGAATGTGGCAAACAATATAATGTGCAAAAATACTCGAATAAGGCACAAAGCCCCATGACCTATGTTTGTGCTGGCTCTGTTTGGAGTATGAGAAGTTCTTTGGCCATGAGGATTCTTCAAGTGGGAAAAGTTTTTGCACTGTTTTCACGACATGTTATTACAATATTCCTCTTTAAAGAATTTAGTTCAGTATGTCTTTTCCTATTTATTTTGGGGGTATTTTTAATCTCAATGTAAATTTATTTTAATCTATTTTAAATAAACTAAAATGATGCAAAGGTGCCAGAGAACAGAACATATATTTAGACCTTAACACCTTTACCTGTCAAAGTCTGAGGCCAAACAGCTATTGTTGCAGTGAATCAGAAGACCAACAGCTGTAGAGCTTTATCATTTGCAGCAAGCCCACCTGCAGGCAAACTACAAATATGGATACCATTCCTCAGATCTTGTGCCCGTGGCTGATTTCTGGGTAACAATGCAATATTGCTAATCTCCTGATCACAAATCATAAGTCTGTACTTTCATCTCCTTTCACATTGAATAGCATTACACAGGTCGATTTCACTGTGTCAGTGTCACTGACACAAAATTGGATGTGTCAGATGTACCAGTGCCAATGCTACAATTTTCAGGCAGTAAGGAGGAAATACTCTAAACCTAACCAAAAGTCTGCCTTTGGTTACAGGAAAGTGTCCACCTCTGCATTATAATGGTTCAACATGTGAACCCAGTGGATGTTGGATTATAGCAAGGCTCTAGAATGCAACTCTGTTTAACTCTCTCCATCAGGTTTTCACCCACACAGCAGCACCAAGACATCCTTATAAAAATTTAAGAATCATATGCTCTGTGATTGTGTTCATATTATACAATCCTTCCTCAATCTTTCTGCAGACTTTGACATTATCCTTCACATCATCCTCCCACAACATCTCTCCCCCCTGCCCACCTTTACTTAATTCTGTTCCTACTTGCCTCAGTTGCAGCCAGAGTATCTCCAGCAGTGAATGTTCTTTCATTCTCCCCCATCTTTCAGGAATGTATTTCTGCATCTTACATTCATCTTTGGCCACATGGGACCAACGCACTGAGGTTCCTTCCCTAAATTTCTCCATCCAACCCTCCAGCTCAAAGACCAACCACTTTGACCAAATTTTGGTAATCTCTCCTCATACCTCCTATGACACAACATGCAAATGTGTCAGGCATTGTATTTGAATATCCAGTGATATTTTTCCAAGTTATACATGCTAAATAAATGTAATTGTTGTAATAAATCAGAACCCAAATAATTAGTTTTCAATTAGCTGTAATTAAATGGTGAGAAAATTGGATGAGAGCTAGGCACAAGAAAGCACATGCATATGGAATAGAAAGGTTACATTTTTGTGGCAGTAATCTTGCACTCATAACTTTCTATGTGGTACTGATAAGCATGTTTATATTGTGTCATCTGCTATGCCAGTTTCTAGGTCATGCAGATACAATGATCTATATTCTGCTTGCTTCCCACCTTCTGTAAAGTATAATCATTTACCATTTTGTGGGAAAGATGCATTTACACTATGCTGTGCTCACTTTCACTTCATGAAACATCAATCAAGCCATTCAGATCTATAGCGCTCTGCTACCTACCCAAACACATTATTCCATACTTTGAGATTGGTCTGCTTTTGGCTTTTCCTTTATCGGGCCCTCCTCCCATTTCTTTTGCACCTGCCACCATCATCCCCACCCACATCAATCTGACAGCAGTCTTTCAAATGACTGACTCGTATAAAAGTATATTATTAGATTTTGTTTTGCTCAAAATTTCCCTTATGGAGCTATGTTGCCAAATCCTTTTAATTATGCCTGTTGGATTGCATTCTGTAATACAGCTTTCTCCCATTTATATCAGTTATTTGCCCTGCAGGCACAAATGGTGTTGAAAGCAGAATGGTGCTAGCACTGTGCAGCCAAGATTCCATAAATGAACTCTATACTCAACAAACAATAGAGCTATGTCACACACCTGTCACCCATTTGCCACTTCTCCCACACAGTAACATGAATATATCAGCTTCCTTTCTGCAGTAGACCACTAGATGTCACCTTGGCTCAGTGGAAGTGTTCTTTGCACTGAATTGGAAGATTGTGCCCTCAAGCTCCACTCTGTGACTTTAGCAGTCACTTATGCAAGCCCTCAATGTAACCCCATGGGTGAGATGTTCTGTTGGAGGTGCTATTGTTTTCACTGAGAGTTTATACTGAAGCTCATTCAGCCTATCCAGCTATGCCGTATGTTGATTAACCTGACAAGCCACCCTTCCAGTAGTACCATGTAATAACATTAGTTATGAAAGAACTCACCAGCAATTGTTTGAAGAAGAGCAGGGAGTTCTCCTTGTGCCCTGGCCAATATTTATCCCTTAACATGCAGCACCAAACCATTTCATTCTGTCACATTGACTTTACCTGTGTGAAATTGCTGCTGCACTTTCTTGTAAAGTAATTCACTGACTTTGAGTGTTTTGGGGTATCTTGACAATGTGAAAAGCATTGTATAAATGGAAGTTCTTTCCTTCAATGTAATCTGATTTTCCATTTTCTGTCTGTAAAAGGTATGCAATAGTCTAGAAAAAGGGGTGAAAACCATACTTTTGTATACTTTGGTGTGTCGAAAAACAGGAAAAGGATCTGGATGAATCATTAAAATATTTTTTAAAAGGTGTTGCATTTTACCTTACATGCGATTTTCCAGCAGGATGCCGGGTGAAGTGGTGACTACCAGAAAGCTGACTTGAACCCAATGAATTTCAGATTTAATTCAAATATATTTTGCAGTTATCAGGACCAGCCTCACTCAGGCTTCAATGCCCATGTGGGACAGACCAGTTGCTAATTTAATTATGTTTATTAGTCATTAAGAGTGATTTTAATTGCAGTTATTGAATTTCATTCAGCATGTTCAGATTTCCCAAATTCCTGAACGTTGCCAGTAAAATCTGAATAGGAGCAGAAGATCATTAAATGGGAAATGAGGAGCCGACAACAAATAGGGTCACAGTAGTGCAGCAAGTAAAGCTACTGCCTCACAGCTCCAGTGACCTGGGTTTGATTCTGACCTCATACACTGTCTGTGTAGAATTTGCATATTCTTCCTGTGACTGCATGGGTTTCACTTGAGTGCTCCAGCTTTCTCCTAGATGCCAAAAATGTGCAGATTGGTACATTAAATGGAAACCGTAAATTGCTCATGATATGTAGGTGAGCTGTAGAATCTAGAGAAATTCATGGGATTGTGGAGAGAATAAAATGGGATTCATGGATGACTGGTGCAGACTTGATGGGCTGAAAGACCTGTTTCTATGTTGCATGACTCTATGACAAGTACATAGAACAGGTCTGAAGCTGCACTCTTGGTCTTCCTCACAGGCCTCCTTCTCAGAGTTTACTGTGAACAAATATCTGGCATGTTGAAAGCACCTTGTTTATATGGTTCACCCCAATCAGAGTAAAAGAGTGGGAGCACAATAGATTATAGTTGTGCTTTGTGGATCCAGTACTGGCTTGCCCACAGAAGGCAGAGTGGTTGTTATATTCTGCATGGAGGTCAGTGACCAGTGGTGTGCCTCAGGGATCTGACCTGGGACCCTTACTCTTCGTGATTTTTATAAATGACCTAGATGAGGAAGTGGAGGGATGGGTTAGTAAGTTTGCTGATGACACAAAGGTTGGAGGTGTTGTGGATAGTGTGGAGGGCAGTTGGGGTTACAGCGGGACATAGATGGATGCAAAACTGGGCTGAGAAGTGGCAGTTGCAGTTCAACCAAGATAAGTGTGAAGTGGTTCATTTTGGTAGGTCAAATATGATGGCAGAATATAGTATTAATGGTAAGGCCCTTGGCAGTGTGGAGGATCAGAGGGATCTTGGGGTCCAAGTCCATAGGACGCTCAAAGCAGCTGCAAAAGTTGAGTCTGTAGTTAAGAAGGCATATGGTGTATTGTCCTTCGTCAATCGTGGAATTGATTCTAGGAGTCGAGAGGGAATGTTGCAGTTATATAGGACCCTGGTCAGACCCCACTTGGAGTACTGTGCTCAGTTCTGGTTGCATTACTACAGGAAGGATGTGGAAGCCATAGAAAGGGTGCAGAAGAGATTTACAAGGATGTTTCCTGGATTGGGGACCATGCCTTATGAAAGCAGGTTGAGTGAACTTGGCCTTTCCTCCTTGGAGCAACGGAAGATGACGGGTGACTGGATAGAGGTGTATAAGATGATAAGAGGCATTGATCAGATGAATAGTCAGAGGATTTTTCCCAGGTCTGAAATAGTTGCCACAAGAAGACTACAGGTTTAAGGTGCTGGGGAAGAGGTACAGAGGACATGTCAGGGGTAAGCTTTTTGCTCAGAGAGTGGTGAGTGTGCAGAATGGGCTGCAGGCAATGGTGGTGGAGGTGGATACGATAGGGTCGTTTAAGAGACTTTTGGATAGATACATGGAGCTTAGAAAAATAGAGGGCTATGGGTTAGCCTAGCAATTTCTAATGTAGGGACATGTTCGGCACAACTTTGTGGGCCAAAGGGCCTGTATTGTGCAGCAGGTTTTCTATGTACTATGTTTCTAGATGCTGGAATCTGGAGCGAAAAACAAGCTGCTAGAGGAACTCAAGTGGGTCAGGCAGCATCTGTGGAGGAAAATGGACAGTCAACATTTCGGGCTGAGGTGCTGCCTGACATGCTGAGTTCCTCCAGCAGCTCGTTTTCTCCTTCAGAATAAGGGAGTGCTTGGATTTGCTATTGAAGATGCAGGGAAAGATAGACTATGTTCATTTCGCTCCCCCAGGTCAGCCTGTAGTACTCATAAATAGGAAAGGATTATATTCTATTAATGCGTGACTAAGTTTGCAAACACAGAAATATATTTCCTCAGGTGTGGACAAGACACCTGGGTAGCTGTTGTGATGCATTCATCCTGCAACACTCTGCCTCATCAATTTATTTAACAATCCAAGTAGTCTTGAGGACTAACTGCTGGGGAATAAAGCTTTTGACTGACATCCTGGCTAATGATCAATCAATGAAAGATGCCAGTCAATGAAGTGTGGCTGTACTGCTACAATAGCCATTTGATCACCCAAATTCATCAAAGGGCAAAGCACTGGGATACAGAAAATATACTTTAGGTACCTTAGTCATGCTGGATGAACACTTCAATATGCACTGGCCAAGATGCCATGAGTAGCAGTGGTCTGCTGTGCACTTCACAACATAGCTGAGATGTGAGAGTTGGTTGGACTCAGATGCAAAAGGTAGGGCAGCAGGAGAAGGAGATGGAAGACGAAGTTTCAGTGAGTGTTGGAGAATCACCACATTGCTAAGTGGGATGCACAGGATGTACAAACAAATGCAAAGATCAGTTAGTCTTCAGATAACATTGGATGGAACCCCTTCTCTGCCTCACTCACTATCACTAATACAAAGCAGTCCTGCAAAGAACCATGCATGCCTTGTTGAACTCTCCTTGCTTCAAGTCAGTTCACGTCCTCCCATCCCACAAACACTGATGTAAATACTTCAACAAAGAAATGGTATGTAGACAATGAAAATTTTGCACTTTACCATTATGTTTAAAAACTCATGGGTATATCCACAAGCCACTACAATACTTTGCTCTTCCTCTTCCCAATGGTCTGAAGTGATGTGATTGGCACTTTTTGGGAGAGGCAGGCTGCTCAAGTCCTTTCTCTGATGGTTGATATGGTCCTGCCCATATCCCCTGGGTTTTGGAGGCCACAATGGTCTCTGCATTCTCTAGTGCAAAGGCACCTGTGTAAGGATTGACTCAGCCATCAGGACAGTGGTCATTAAGTGGCATCTGACAGACTATGAGTGGGGAAGGAATAGGTGTGATTAACACTTCCATGGCTCTCAGCATCATGTCTTTCCCACACTTCCACACTAGCACAGACAGAAACTGAGCATTTTGCATTCAGTCAGTGAGGTGCTGAACGGCTCAGACTGGGATAGCTGCTGTCCTATTCCTGGTATAGTCCATAGTTTTCAAGCCCTCAGCAAGGCTTGGTGGATTACCATATTCAAAGCTCCATGGCTACTCCCAATTCTTCCATGGAAAAGCCATCATTACAAAGGCCTGAGATTTCATGCCTCTCATTCTCAAGGCAGGTTCCTCCTCACCCTGCTCAAATGCACATGGGAGGTACTCACCTTTCTTCATCTGATAAGGTCATCAAACTGTATCTGGAGCTGAATCGAAGGTAGGGAAACCAAACAGACCATGCTTCCATGGAGTCAGTTGAAGGCTTTTTCTTCGTGTCAGCAGGAAAGGTGAACTCTCTATACACCCTTATGGACCCAGCATGACAAAGCATCTACAGTTCTTCACAGAGTCTTAAAGCACCTGCAATGAAATTTGCTCTTCATTGGCAATGCAGGCAACTACAGAAGTCAACAGATCTCAAGTTTCCAAAGTCACCTTAAATACACAGCCTAAACTTGGTCATTCTCTCATCTGCTCCTCACAATTGGTTAAGAAACCTAAAACAAATGTAAAGGTGCTCCAGCAAATGGCTCCCAGTCCAGAATGTCAGGAAATTGAAATTCCATCATAATGATAGTTGAGGTTTCCTTGGGGATCACTTGACTCAATTCCATCCATCATTCCCCACCAGGCACCAATCACCCAATATAAACTCCCCTACAATAGTCACCTAACCCAAGCCCCACATAACCCACAGCCCTATCACCAATAATCACCTACCTTAACCACTGATAACAGCCCCCATTCAACTCCAATCCTCAATCAGCAATTGCATTCCCAGTGCCGCTGATCATTGGCAGCTGACCCTATCCCATACCATTGGGTCCCTCTCTCTACATTCTCCTGGAATGGCCCCTGAATTGCCCAATTTCCTTTGTGGACTCTGCATTAGCACATCACTTTCTTGTATAGGGCCAATTTAGTTGTGCTACAACCTTGCACCTTGAACGCTACTGAACGTTCAGGTGGTAGGTTCACAATCAAATCCTTTGCTGGCGTACAATAGAGTGACTGATTAATGAGCCTCTCTGGACACCAAGGAAATTCTGGGCATTTGCTGAGGGAAAGAATGTCGAGGTTCCAGTTCTCAAAGTGGGTTGTGACAGCAGGGTAGGTGGCACAAATGTCAGATGTGAAGATCCAGTTAGTGTTAACATTGGATGTTTGTTGGAAGCACAACAATCACAATCATATTTTCAGAAGACATGCCAGAGTGATCAATCACCAGCATAGTCTGATTGGCTGAACCCAGCATGGTGCTGCAACCGTATCTGCAGGCATTATTGCATCTACCTGACCATCACCATGGGTAACTCTCCAATTACCCACTAGTAAATTTTGGTCACTAGACAGTCAGATGCAAAGTATTGCCATCTGCTGTGACAACACCTGCAGCTAACACATGACATAAGGTTGCACAGCCAGTAGCAGTAACTCTCAGCTGGAGTGCTCCATCTGCTTCATACTCCTTCCAGTGCTGACCTATAATGATGAAACCATACCTGCAAATACAAGAACCTTCTACACAACTAATGCCTGCAGCACCACCTCCACTCTAGGCAGCCATCAAATAGGGGCCAAGAGGCTGGGTTGTTCCTTCAGTTGAGTACAGTCTCATTTAAGCACATTGCATTTCTTTTCTGTTTCTGGCTTTCGACCTTGATAAAGTCACTCAGTGGATTCAGGTACGTAAAGAAACTTTTGTGGAATAAAAGAATTTTTGTTCTCTCCACTGTGATAATTCTATTGGCCTCCTCAGTTTACATTTCATCTGTGTGCAATTTTCTGCTCCTTGCATACTTTTCAATTACATTGGAGCTTTTAATCATTTTGTTAATAGAATGATCCATGATAACCATATGTCATTACCACTCTGGCCAGATTTGTTCCCAACCATTTAAAGCCAATTTATATCAGTGCACATTAACTTTCTCTTGTTTTGGTTGTTCACATTTCATGACAGAACTGCATAAAATAGCATTATCAAACCACACCATTTTCTCGTTAAAGGAGTACATCATCAGCACAAATTAATTCCTGCTTTGTTTTCTTTATTTCATTCATCAATATGAACATTCTAAAAGTTAAATAACTCACATCGTATAAATAGTATATTCGAAAATGAGCTACAACAGGACAATGTTTACAAATAACCAATGTGTCTTCCATAAGCAAAGCATTACAAGTTTCAGGATATGAGTTAATACATCCAATGATACAATTTAAGTTACAAAGCACAGGAGCAAAGTGAAGTATTGGTTGAAATCGCTCCCACAAATCTTTTCTCCGGAAATGTATTGTGGGACTCGTGGGGGTACTTTCATTATGTTGTCAATTCACATTTAATGGCACATGTAGGCGGTCATGGTTTGGTACTGCACTTATCACATGGTCATGCTGAACACTTACAAATTGTGATTGTATCATTTGAAGTTTATCAAGCAATAATCCACAGTTGGAATACAAATACTAGTCAAGAATATCCAAGAATAAAACTTATTGTATTAAAGAGCTATAAGAACAGTTGAGGAAATACCTTAAAAGGCTTCAAATATACAAAATATTATGAGGCAGAGAAGTTACTCAAACAAATGTATGCAATTGCACTAGAATATCAGATGAATATTGAAGTGGAAGAAGTCTTCATTCAAACTACATCAATGATTGAGTTCTGTTGATGCAATGTGATTATTGGGGAGTCTATAGATAAGTAATATAGGCACACATCACTAAAATTCAAAATAAAATGTTATTTTCTCCAACAGCGCCTGGTAATTCACATGCCTGGACAAATGATCCAGAGACATGAGTTTGAATCCCAGCATGGCAGCAAGGGGATTTAAATTCAGTTAATTAAATAAAACCTGGAATAAAAAGCTACAGTCAGCAATGGTGATCATGAAACTACCAGATTGTCGTAAAAACCCATCTGGTTCACTGATGTCCTTTGGCAAAGGAAATCTGCCATTCTCACCAGGCCTGGCATATATGTAAGCACAGACCAATAACAATGTGTTGACTCTTGGCTGCCTTCTGATATTACCTAACAAGCCACTCAGTTCAAGCTCATTTAGAGATGAGCAATATATAATCACCTTTCCATCAGTGCTCTTACTTATATGAGAAAGTAAATTTTTAAAAAATATTAGTATAAGAAAAATATTGTAGAGTTGGTGAAATATGCATTATCAAATTCTAATAAGGTTCTGACATGTTTGGTCAGATGTTCTTCCATCTGGTTCTGACATTGAAAAGAAGGGATCACACACTGGATGGAGGAGAGACAATCGTTTACATGGCACCTTTTATATTCTCATGGTATTACTAATCACTTGACAAACAATTAAGTACTCCAAAAGGAACTCTCTTAAAATTGCATTTGTACTGTGCCAGTTCATACCTAACCATCTTCCCACATATAACAATGTATTCATGGCCAATTCAGCTTTTGATTTATTTATTTATTCATTCTTGGGGTGTGTGCATCACTATTAAGGCCAGCATTTATTACTCATCCTTAATTGCCCTGGAGAAGGTGGTGGTGAGCCGTGTTCTTGAACTACTGCAATCCTTCCAGTGAAGGAACTCCACAATACTATTGGGTAGGGAATTCCACCATTTAGATCTAGCAATGATGAAGAATTGGTGATACACTTTCAAGTCAGTCTTCTGAGATTGCATACAACTTGGACAGAACATGCAGGTGGTGGTATTCACATGTACCCACTGCCTTGTCTTTCACAGTTGTAGACCTTGCAGGTTTGGGAGATGCTGTTTGAGTAGCCAGGTCAGTAAATGCAGTGCAGTTTGTTGATGGTACACTGTCCAACTTCTATATGATTGTGGTGGAGGGAATTAAAGCTGAAGGTGGCAGATGAGGTACCAGTCAAATTGACTGTGTTGCCCTGGATGGTGTCAAGCTCTTTTAGTAATTTTGTTTTAAATATAAATAGGCCAGGACATGAGGGAGCTCTCCTCCACTGTTCTCCCTGAAATAATGATTTTTTCCTCTCCATCTGTGAGTGCACTTTCAGATTTTGGTTTCAGATCTCATTGAAAAGGTTGGAAGATCTAAAAGCCTGGCCCTCCCACAGTACTGCACTCATATAGTCATCCTAGAGTTTGTGATTAAGTCCACAGAATGGGATTTTAACCCACAGACTTCCCCAACTCAGAGACAAGTGTACCATGGAGGGTGCATGGTGAAAATTGTCATTTAGTCTTAACTTCATCAAGTATTAATTCCTTTCCGCTGTCTTTAAAGTTAGGATGTCCACGTTGTGATCTGTGGCCCATGGGCAGCTGTTGAGCCCTGGGATTCTAGCTCTTGATTCTAATTGCTTGTACATTTCTTTCTTTAGCACAGTTACTCACGGTCTTAAATCCATGGCAAAATAAAATCCTTGGTATCTTGGTATCACTTGGAAAGGTTGTAAGGACTATTCACTGAGGAAATGAAAAAAAATTACATTTGTCTGATATAAATGTGATTCTGATTGTGGTGAAACCCTGTTGTTTGAACAATGTGAAAAAGTTTTATTTTTTTGAATCCAACTTATATTAGACCTGCTTCAAGTGTGCTTAAAAATATACTGGTTGCTAAAACCTAACCAACTCAACCTCCCCATGAAAATAAACCTTTCTATCTTAAATTCCCATCATAAAATCATAATAATTTAATATCAGTTATTACATCATTCCTTCAGATCCACACCCCAAGTTTCCCTCCCTTATTTTGCTTTGTTTCCAGAATGTATTGACTCCTTGCTAGAAAACCACTCCAGGCACTGCTGTTACTTACTCAAGTACATTGCTCAAATTGTCATTCTTCATGTTGGAGCACTGAACATAGAGAGCTCCAGATAGCTACCAGGTTGTACGAGCATTGAAGCCAAAAACAATCTGGTTCCCGCCTGATGTCCATGTGGACTTTAGAGTAATGGTATTAACTATCTTATATTTGTACATCATTAAATTAACTGATTGTTGACCATTAACTACTGTCACTATTGTGCTAGTTAATATTTGAGGTAGTTTTCTCTCCAGAGCTGAATCCAGGCTCAGTCAGTTAAACATTTTAGCTGGGTGTGTGTCCAGTCCACATGTGCACAAAACTGGACCTGATTTGCCTTGGGACTGAGGGAGGTGGTCAGACAATGCATTCTATAATGCAATGAGACTGCCAGTCTCAAAGCTGATGAGAATCCAATCTGCATGGTGAGGTGAGATCTTGATGGAAGGCTGCGGGAGGAGACAGGCAGTGCTGGGTAGTGGGGCAGTGTTGGGGTTGATGAAGGCGCATAAGAGAATGAACAACAGTTCCCCCACTATGTTTCTGGTCTGGTACAGATTTCCTATAAGTCCTCAAAGTGGAATTCATTTTCAGGATTGTCACTGTATGCTTCACACCCTGCCAGGAACAGAACAAAAAT
>JARFYF010000012.1:25119878-25139316 GCA_030265395.1 Rhina ancylostomus | reverse complement strand
CAGACAGTGAACTAATAAATTGCACTAATTAAAAAAACAATGAAGCAAATAAATAAAGATCTGTCTTGGGAATTACATGAAAAGCCAAAGGAATGTGACACAGAGTTAGAGAACCAGAAGTAGGGAAAGAAAGAAAAAGTAGGCATAGATTTTTGTAAAACATGGAAGTAAGCAGACAGAAAATAGTGAACTCACATATAAAAGGGAAGTCTAATCACCAACTGAAACATCATAAAGATTGCCGTCTTTATCCATGGCCCATATTGAATTTGAATTTGTCTGATCTCAGCCGGGGTAGACAGAGCACTATAATTGGCCTTTATGCTTCTGACATAGAGAGGGGGGAATTTAGCCAGCATTCTACCTCTGTCACAGTGACTCTGCATTGGAAACCAGGCAGTTGACATCAATTCCAGTCATGGTACCTTCCATTCATAAATAAATGATTGATGCTCAAAGGGGATGAACATCTGCAGGGAACCAATCTGGGACATATCCAATGCAGATGCTAGAGGGCTTTGTGCGGTCATAATATAGATTCCTACTGTGTATAATGCTCAGGGTTAACCACACTGTTAGGGACAAACTTTGGTGTACATAGGTCCTGACCAAACATGTGATGGTAAACGATGCTGGTTCAGAGTGTGGGGTACATTAAGATCTTCTGCCTGAAATGGATGAGATAGAATCATACTGGTCCCCATTGTAAGGCAGTACTGGTGATGAGTGATTGGGTTGTGAGTCGATTGGGTGGAGGTTGATGTTAAATATATACTTTTAAAGCTCTGGGGTCCAAGTAGTGATCTATAACTGCAGCCTCTAGTTGGCAATCAGCAGCCTGATATACTTAGGAACCCCATGCCACCATGGGTGGTGGGGATTCCTACTGTTGTAAAACTCTGATCCCTAAAGGCCCACCTGATATAAGGTCAGAACCCAGGGTATTCAGATTCAGGTCCAATTTAAGGTCCTCCTCGCTCATTCCCACCAGCGTAACAATATAAGCCAAAAGGACAGTGAATTATCAGCTCCACATCTCATATTAGGCAGTTCAGATGAACAAGGTAATGGGATGAAAGAATCAAGGAATAGGAGAGATAAACGCTCTTTGAAATAAAGAAAAGGCCTTGTGATCTGTAAAGGAGAACCGCTAAAAGAAAAAGTTTTGAATTTAAAAGTTTTTTTGTTCTTACCAAGAGCAAGAAACAGAGTAGGAATAGAATCTGTAAAGGAAGTTGCTTACCATGGCCTTCTGCTCCTTTAGCTTGTTAATATATATGTTTCCTCAAACAACAAAATATTTTTCATTGGTGTTACCTTTCGCTGTTATGTTGAGTTTTATGTTTCTCTGTGCTTAACAGTTCCACAACAATGATTTGAATCTCAGGACTTACTATGCAAAAATATATAGTTGTTCTATCTTACTATTTTTGACTTGCACAAATATTATGTCAAGTTCATTGTATGGCAGATTTTGAGACCAGCTATCTAAGTGTCACTTTATGTTTCAGGAGAGGAAATTTTAACACGTCCAAACTAAATTCCAGTAGATGGCAGTCTCACAGAATTTAAGTGATGTGCTTTTATTATGCATGTGATGTTTCATGATTTTCTCAATTACAGCAAACCTGTAGATAACTCAGCATTTAAAAATTACTTAAATTTAAACCTCTAAAACCAATTTATTTCCTGTCAGGTAGCCATGAGAAATTAATTTTCCCCATTAAACTTAGTCCAGGAAAACAGAATGTTGCTAACCCTTTATTGGAATATTGAAATAAAGTTAAATGCTAAAGATACCACATCTTGTTTTTCAATTCTTGGTAGGTATTTTAACATGTTTTTAAATATTAAATGTTAAAATACAAAAGCTTTCCCCACTCAAAAATATATAATATTCTTTAAATGCTTCAAGCAGTCAACAGAAATGTTAAAACCGTGGTCTGAAAATTGGGCTATTTATTTAGTTGCTATGTAAGCAGCATTTCTCAGGAGTTTTAGCAGTTTAGGAAATAAAAGTGAGGGTGGTTTCATTCACATAACAGCTATGGGAATTAGACAATTCACTTGGTCATTTGCCCAACAGCTTCATGCATAAGATGTAATGGTCCCTTTATTGACCCAACACCTGCTGAGTGAATAATCACTCCCTTTAAAATGCTAGAATTTTCTCTTGTTCTTTCCAGAGAAAAAGAAAATAACCAACATGAATAAATTTATTTTTCCCAACTAACTACGAGGGTTTTTTTACCGCAGATCTTTATTAGATATGAAACGCAGCATATATCAGCCAAAGGTTCCTGCAAGTTTAAACAACTTTACAGAAAATGGTACACAAAAATGAGAACAGGAGTTAACTGATAAAGATATTTTAGTCACTGCATTTTTAATAACAATGCATATTTAAATATTATGAAACATCTGTATAAATCTAAAACATGCAACTATAAGTAACCATACTATTAAAAGTTATGTTTAAGTCTTGGGTATCCAATCATGATTTAAATAGGTTTTACTCTAATTTTCATTCTATTTTAGCAGAGGAAATTCATTGCCATTGAAGAATGCTTTGAAATGACAATGAAAAACAAATGCTTCCTTAGATAATTGTTACTCAATGACAATTGTGATAATATGATAAATAGCTGGGATAAAAGCATTCTGAACTTCAATACCATAAGAAGATAGTTCATATTTGTAAAATGTTATTCTATCTATTTTACTATTCTTAAGTAGATTTTAAAAAAGTAAAATAATTCAGTAATTCAATTCTCCTTTGTCTTTTTACATGTGCTAAACGATCCTGAAAAAAAAGGCATGGTATTGCTTAGTAGAAATGTCACTTGCGCTTGGCATTATTAAGACAAAGTGGTTTTAACACCACCCTTGATAAAGTGCTTTCCTGCCAAAGGTGGCTTTTCTTTTCTTAGCATGTTAATCCGAGCTCGATCAAAACCCAGCTCAAGTTTTATATTGTGGTGTAATGCCATGCCCAAAACATCTGAAATTAATTACAATTTTCTTCAGGAAAAAAGATAGTCAGTAATTTAACGAGTAACACATATGTTGTTGGTTTAATACTAAAATTAATATTTTGTTGTTTTATTTGATGATTATGGTGTTTCCACTTTGTAGTTAGCAAATGTGCCAGTGGGGGAAAAATAAAACACAAAAACTGGAAATCTGAAATCAAAACAAAAAGAAGCTGAAAATACATAACTGGTCAGACAACAGTGATGGTGTTTTTGGATGTGAACCTTCTTCAGAAGGAAGGTTAAGATGTCTGCTTTTTCACTAGTTAAAATTAAGTATAGGCTGCAGGCAGCCAATATTTGTGTATGATCAAGAGTATCCCATCTCTATCCAGAAGTGCAACAGCTGTCAAATTGAAAGCCAATAGTTTTCGAGTGCTTGTGGCACTTGCCAAAAATCATGAGTTAGACACGTTAAATAAGCTAATCAAGATCTCAGTTCAGGAAACTGGTCATCAACCAGTTGTCACTTTTGCCTTGTTCTTGATCTACAGTGAATCCCCCTGACAATTCCATGTGTTGCTGCTGCGTCAGACTGACCTCCACCCACCATCCTGCACTTCCTCCATCCAAGTATCTCTCCCTCTCCATCTGGTGCACAAATCATCTTATCCCCTGAACCTACTTGCATTGAAGCTGCATGCATTTCTCAAGGCCCTTTTGTAGGGAAATGAAGCCCAAGGCTCACTTTTGAATGTGTCTAACGCCAGAATCTTTAGGCTGGTGTTTCTGATTTAATGATCACTTCATACCAGCTTGTGGCAATAAATAAATTTTTCAGTCAAACAGACCTTAGAGAAAGGAAACTGAGATTACCGGGAAATTCTAACAGACACAGATTACAAAAACAGAGTTAGTTTATTTAGCTACCTGAAAACTACAGAATAAAAACAGTTGTGTCAAACAAAAGAAAAAAAGAAGTATTTTTAAAATGACAATTTGTAGGCATAGGTGAAATGAAGAATGAAAATATAAAATGAAGCTCATGCCAGGTACAGTGTTGCAGTGTTGCTACGAGTTTCCAAGTGTACTTGGTTGGTTCATTTTGAAAACGTGAATGTTCCTGCTTGTCCTCTCAGAACACTGAGAATTTACCAGCTCTCTGCATGGGCATAGGAAACTACATGCGCAATCCTCTATTAGTACCAACAGCACCTATGAATTGTGCTCATCGGCTACTGGCCCCAAGCTCCTCGTGCAGCATTACCACAGATCTATGTACTCTGATGTTCTCCCTGACCTAGAACCTACTTAGCAAATAACTACCACAGATCTTGATAGTTTAATTTAATTAGAAAGTGGAAAGTTTTCATCTATAATAACAAACTCCATTTTTTAAGACTAATAATGATTATTGGTGCAATCAACCTACATTAGTTTATTTCCCACAGACAATTCAGACTATGGTAGCAAAGTACACCATGCTGTAATTCTCTCAAAGATCCTGCATTCAGCTTTATTGCTATATTTAGCTTCCATTATAATAACTGCATTAAAATTGATAATAAGAACAGTAGTGGCATTACTGCACCAAAATCAGTACAATTGAATTAACTTAATCTATTAAATAGAATGCAAAATGTTGTATGGATGTTTATATTTTCTAATACTAATACTAATTTCAACATTGATTAAAATTATTGGTTGTATTATTATGAACATGCTACAGACAAACGTGTTTCAATGGTTTGCAAAAAAACTACAAATTTCAAAGTTAATTATGAAAGTTGAACTAATTGACTTGACTGAAAGAATATGGTACACAAGGTTATTTTAAGGGCATTGAAATTGATGATATCGTGGGGTTATGTTATTGGTTAATAATGCAGCATTAATTCCAAAGGACTAAATACTTTTCTTAAAATGTATGTTTATATTTGTAAGACTATATTAGTGGTACACTAATACTTTTTACACATTATGGTAAAAATATTCCAGAATATTTTAGCAGAAACGTGCTGCTGAGACGTTTCATTTAATCAAGGTTAGTAATCAGAGCCAAGGGTCATTATTACTGGCATTAGTTCTCACTTGCAGTCAATTGTATTCCTTTACAATAATCTATTTTCAAATGACTTGTAACATTCAATGTTCTTATGTTTTGAAATGATCTGTATCAATGCCTTGCAAAACTAAGTTTTTCATTGTATCTTGGTACACGTGACAATAATAAACCAATTCCAATTCCATTACAGTTATGGCATATAGAATATAATGTCATTCTCCAAATGTCATCTATCACAGTGCTGATGTGGTCCAGACAAGGCAAAAGAAGTAAAAAAAAGTAAAAATTTTAATTGTAATAAGCATCAAGTAACAACTATAAAATGGAATGAGCATCTTAAACTCAAATGTAAGTTCCTTGTTTTCTGAAATTCTGACATGTCAACCAAACAGATTAGAGCAAGAAATGGAGGGAAGATGCATCAACTTACTTCAGAAGATATGATTTTACAAACATTACCAAAACCTGTTTGTTTTAGAAATCACTTAAAGAAAAGATATTGCAGACACTATTTCTGATTATCATTAATTTAATGACTATATTGTATGACCTCTGGGAAACAAACAGTGCTGTTTAAAAAAATACTTGATTGCTGAATTCCATCATTGGATTTAAGGTCTAAGTTCCCATGGAAACAGAACATACTCTGCTGGAGAATGAATGGCCCAGGCCTCTCAGACTGTTGAATGTCTTCTGACATCATAAAATCAGCTTCCTAATTAGCTATAAGTGGCATAATGATCTGGAAACATAATAGGTACCAAAGTGTGAGTTAAATAGTATTGCTGCATCTCAAAGTTCAGACCATGTTTATGGTCTACTTGAACTTTCCCCTTAATGGTTTTTGACATAATCGGAACACCTTAATTAGCTGGCAGCTCACTCAAAAGCAACCCTTTACATGTAATTATATTGTTAAATATCTGTGCACCCTCAATGCCAATGCCCAAGCTGTTAAATTTTGAGTGAAATCTTAATTTTTATCAAAACATTTTCCCACATTTTTTATACGTACATTGGCATTCTTATTCAGTTTGTTTCACTCAACCAAGCAAGGAAATAAAAATCATTTACAGGTAACCAACCTTAAAATGCCTGACTACAGACATTGTATTTCCAAAATTACTTTTGGTAGCTTTAAAAACAATCCTGAGCTTTTTGGTTCCTCTAAAGGCTCATCAATTTCAAAAGGATCGATTGAATGAAAATTATGGTGTGTAGAGGATGGATGTCATCACCCACGATTATTCCAAAGACCACGCAAAAAATGAAAGGTGGATGCAAATTTTGTGTGGTCACATTATGCACCCTTTGAATTGTTTCTGTTGCATGCCTTTAACTCTGTGGCAAGACTTGCTCCACACCCTGTTCGCATTCACTTGAATAACAGACATGTGTGTGAGTGCTGGGAAGTTTGGTAAGGCTGCTTGTTGCTGTCCCCTGTGGAACGACTGCCACATTTGAACTGAACTCCAGGGTCACCTGGTACGTGCCCTTTCACACCGTGACCCGCCTTCCAATAGTTCACTGAGCAAGGGAATTCAACACTGTTGGGCATAGACAGTTACTTCAGGAAGTCGCGCACGGTTTCAGTCAACGTTCGCTCAGATTCTGACACTTTTAAAACACTTAAATGTTTAACCTTCAACACTTGAGAAGTTGTCATAACATTTGCATTTATCCTGAGGGGGAGTTGGGGGAAGAGAGGCCGTCCTTTTCTAAATGGACCTCTGCCCCTTGCTGGAGAAAATGCACCCGCGGCTCAGGACTCTGTGGAAACCCCCACTTGTCTGAAGTTCTTTGCTCGGAGTCGCTCATCCCTTTCCCTGATCAGTTTAACACGCCAAAGACAAAGCCATGAAGCACAAAACCACATCCCGCCTCCCCGGACCAGTTAGACTGCGCTTGCGCCTGAGCGGGCTTTGCACTGGCCACGCGACCCCAATTTGAGTTGTGGACAGAAATTGCAAAGAATCTCCCTGTAAGTAACTAAACTAGCCCAGGATCACGCTTTCACAGTACATAAATAAACACAACATGACGGGTAAATAGTTCCGACTTTGGCTTTAAAGGAAAATCTGTCTAGTGTCTAATTGTCCATGAAAGGTAAGCGATGTTCTAGATTTCACACTACCTTGACATGCCATAACAGTCTCAGTTATAGGTTAGAGGCAGACACGCTCTCTTTATTTTGCGTTTAAAGACCCCTTTCGCTGTTATTTGGTATAATTCACATATAGTTCGTAAACATGTTACCAGCAGTTCATAAGATATTTTCACTGTTTGCTCTCAAATAATTTGAGTTTAAGCACGTCCATGTAAATAATGAATTTGCAGATTAGTATACATGGATGTGTGTTTGCATATCATGGATATTTATTATAGATATGTATTGTGTATTTATTATGGCTGATTATATTATATTACTATACAATAGATAAGATATTTTCAACTTTTCGAAATTTTCATTCTTAATTACGTTCTAT
Organism: Rhina ancylostomus; assembly: GCA_030265395.1. Taxonomy (NCBI): domain Eukaryota; kingdom Metazoa; phylum Chordata; class Chondrichthyes; order Rhinopristiformes; family Rhinidae; genus Rhina; species Rhina ancylostomus. The sequence continues at coordinate 25,131,793 of JARFYF010000012.1, read as the reverse complement.
TTAATAACAATGTGTCACATAAATATTTGGGTCACGTTCATTATTCATCCATGCTTTACAGATCAAATTCATCCCAAAAATCTTTCCCACCCTTGCATCCCTTCGTTATTTGTATAGTGTGATAAACGGCAAAAACATTAAAAGTTTCAAACAAATCAATTTTATTTGAATGTACATTCTGTCAATGAGAGCATTTCCTCATTCGGTTTTAAGATTGAAACTCTATCCTCCATCATGTACAGCAGCGTAAAAGGTAGATGGTTTAAAGTATTATAATGGCCACGAATCAATTCCAAAAGTAAACAACCACAAATTGATCGATCTGTCAGGAATATTGTTGATTTATTCAAGGTGGTCATTTCCTTGATAGTGCATTCAATGTTCAGTAGGTGAAGTTGAGTTCATTGAGCTCAAATCCAGATTGATGTTAAAATATATAAAAAAAGAAAAAATCTCTAGCAAAAGCCATCCGAGAGACAGGTATGTCAACCCACCAGTCACTTCTGAGGTTAAGTCATTAACTTTGTAGTCTTCTATCTTGCCATTAATCAATAATCAGAATGTGGCCACTTTTTATTCATTTGATTATGTTGCGGGAGGTGTATACGTTTGAACTATGTTCTTTGGGGTGCGTTTTCTTAATTTGCGAATATTTTCCATGAAATAAAATTGACGAACGCAACTGAACTATTGACTAACGTTGTATTTTAGTAAAAAGTATCCTGAAAAGGTTATCAGAGCATAAAATCTACGTGAGAATTCAAAATGAACGGTATTGTTTAAGTTTTAAACTCCCAAGTTGTTATCCTGGTTATACGCAAAGGTTCCTTTAGGTGGCGCACTGTCACCATAATACGAGGGTTGCAATTTTTTGATCGCTATCCAAAACCGTTGCTAATAATCTTTGATTGCAAGAAGTTAGCTTATCTCTTGTTATTCATCGATGCCATCTGCGTTAAAATGCTAACTCTAAATATAGGGAAAATCGTGCCTCTGTCAAAAGCAAAAATTAGCTGTTAAAATGCAGATTAAATATGTTTGCCATTCATGTTCCTATCGTGCAATTTCCTACAGCAAATATTGTTACCCTCTTTTCAAATTAATTTTACTAAGCCAATGTATTAGAATCAAACTTTGTTCTAACTCATAGTATTCATTCCTTCCAAATTATTTGCAAGCAAACACATCCCGGGATGTAATACTGTATTTAACTTTGTCCATGTTTTCTTTAAGTAAATTAACCTGCTGAATAATTTAGATCTAGTTCAAGGGTAATACCTCTTTGGCAGTTTCAAGTGTGCGGGAGCATATTTGGTAGTTTAACAAATTACTGTCAGTTAGAAGAACATCTCATGCCTAACAACAAATTTGGAAATCTCGTTGACTAATCTTAATAGTGAGGAAGTCCTCAGTGTCTTATTTTATTTCCACTCCTTCTTTTATTGGGACAAACTGCATATTAATTGACTGGAAGCAATCTATGTTCTTGCATTGCCCCCCAGCTACGCTTTCGGCAGCCAAACCGCCCAGCTTTCTTTCTTCATTACGATCTGTTGAATAAATGCAAATTGCGGCGTGGCATTACAAAAAGTAAATTGGCAACAGCTTTCCAATCAATAGTTCTATTAGTATGAAAATATACCAAATTTTAATGGAAATTATTTCTTATGCAGCGCCTATACTACAAGAGATACGCGATTAGAATTGCAGTCTGTTAAAATGAGGGGTTTAGATTCTTTCTTCGAATATTTTTATATTAAACACAATACTCTAAAGAGCAGTAGATTGAAAGTTTCCCTGCCGCTTATTAGTATATAATGTTCATTGTCTACGGTATCCGATTTTGAAAGGTAGAGTTTGAAAATGCATATTACGTTTTGGCTATTTCAAAATAGTCATATTTGAATCGTGTTTTTGCAATTGGAATACAAAAGTCAGTCCCCAGCAGTACTGTACAATTTTCCTCCATGAATTGAACTGAAGCTTCACTCCATCACTGACTGTCTCACCCTAGGTATGACATCTGGATTGAACATATTAAATATGACATCAGCGTCCCGGCGCATACAAAAAAATATCAGAATTAATTAAAACGAAGTGTGTTTCATTAATGCGTAATACAATATCTAAAATAATGCAATCGATCCTTCTCCGGGCAAATTCCACCTCTGCTTTTCCTGGGATCGGGAAGTTAGAATTTGCACAATGCAGCGAACTTCTTGAGGTTGAGAACAAAATAAAGTTGGGACTTTGAGCAGATTTATCATTGAAACTTGCGTGATTTTAATGAATTATGTTCTTATTTAGACTGGCTGTTTCATTGATATTCTTACCCCAGATGCGCATGGTTGATACCCCCAAAAGTCGTATTGTCGGAATGGCTCTAAAATTTGCGCACTGAAGTAATCAAGTTTTGGGGATATTTACGTGTTTCCCGATATATAGAATGTTTGAAGTTTCTTGTGACTCGAGAAAACGCCAAAATGTGTTCAGGTGTAAGGTTGGAAGTGGGTGTAAAAGTAGCTCCCTGACTTGTGAGGTGATGCCCCGTTTACAAGAAGGACCTTTGAACGTTTTACTCACTGTCAGGCAAAAATCCACAATTGGTATTTATTGCGAGTCACACAAAATATAACCCCGGTGTCACCCGCTTTGAGATCTACCCCACTTCTCTAATGACGGTCTACGTTATAAACAGTGGCCGTGTGTTATTTACCTCACAAGCGAAAAGTGGTGNNNNGTTGCATATTGTCGACAAATCATGGTATCGCGCGTTTCTAAATCACTGCCATTTACGAATTGCTACCCACGCCGTAACGAGACCAATGATGAAACTCTACGGCAGGTTCAGAAAAATATTTTGAGGGCTGCAGTTGATTTAGCTATTTCTGTCAACAAAAAAAGTTGCCGATCTGGATATTAATTAATGTGCGGTGGAAAAATTAACAGCTCTAAAGTTGCAGGCAATCAGGGACAGACACCTGAGAGCGGGAATGCGATGTATCTGGTGTGCGTGGAAAGGTTTCTTAGTTCTGAGGGATGTTCGGAGAAAGTTGGTAAGGAAATCTTAGTGTGATCAACGGGCTCCTTTCCACATTGCGATGTTGGCGAGCTGTTGATGGAGTCCAGATTGATCCCAAAGCCGCGTCTCTGGGCCTCCCGAGGCGGCGCTATTTGTCAAATGTGCACCTTACAGGTTGTAATGTAAAAACAGGGATTAAGGCTTTCCGCTAAATCTCTGCAAAGCGCTTAATGGAATAGATTTTCCTGGGGTAAAAATACTCAAAATATCAACTAACCGTAGTTTCAATTGATTAAAGCCAAAATAAAAATCACATAACGTGTGGTAATGTAGGAGTGCGGAGAACTCATTTATGAATTGTGCTATTTTCATTTAAGTTCTGTCATTACATCTGTGTGGAAGCTGAACTGTAAAAAGCTGGCGAAACGTTTTTAATCGATCAGTTAATTTGTGGCTTTTATTATAGATGCCTTAGCGATCCCTGAATGACTATTGTAACGTTTCTTTTTTTAAAAAAAAATGACGCGCGTTAGATATTTGTTTATTTTGCGTAAGTTGGAAAATAGATTGCGGTCAATTAAAAGTGCCTAACTGGATCGAGAAACGCGATAGACAATTAGTGTGGTACGCAATGAATGTATGTTACATACTGCGGAAGTGACCCCAATACTCGACTTTGCCACGCTTCTCCTACCGTTCCCACCTCACGCTGTATCATACGAGTTTGCATTGTAACCCTTTGTGTAATCTTCACCGCAAGTTTTAGGCGCACTACGATTTTGTTACCTTTATTTGAAAACTACCGTTATTTATGCACTAACTAGTCCTGAGCGCCCGCGAACGGTTGTGCAGTTGGTTCAAGTATTTTGTTTTAAAAGTCAGTAAGGAATATTTTTTTCTCTTAAAAGGGGACTTGTAAACACCAACAATTAGCTCAGTTGCATTCATTTAGTAGACGGCTACTTTTTCTTTTGAGGGACTGGGGGGAGGGGAAGGGGTAATATCCAAAACCCACTACATTAAAACTGAACAAAGGCAGTCGAGTGTCCATACAAAAAAGAGCGTTTGTAAAACGGGGTTGAGGGTTAAAGCAAAAGGCAAAGCCAGAGATTTGGTGAAAAGCAGTGTCTTTGGTTGGCGATTGTGATTTTTCAGTGTGCTCTGGTATGACGGCGAGAAGAGGACAGCTGGCGCGGGGGACTTGGGACTGCCAATGTCCATCTGACTGACTTTGGCCTGACATCTGGGAGACCACTGGTGTGTGGCACGCGAATCGCTTGATGTCGCTATTTATATGCAAATTCTGTGTATCATTCAACCCTCACCGTAAATTTACAAAAGGAACACTTCACATAATAAGGAGGATCGTTACTTCGGGAGGTCTTTGACTGGACCATGCAAATCCGATTCAATCCCGCAAGCTTCTAGCTCTCTTTCTTTGTCCAACAGTGGTTGCCAGCTCACTCCTCAAACTAAGAATCCAGCTGAATCCCCAGTATTTCACCACACAACTGTCCCGACTTCCCAATATGATTTTTAAACCAGATAATTCAAACAATATTTGACAACAAACAGCCCATAAAACCGTCTGGCCCATTGTCCTACCCCATTGTAGTAAATTATTTAAATGTGTTCCGCGGGTTCACTTTTTTCAACCGAATAGATCGTTCGACAATCTCGCTTCATTTAGGATGGAGCTGTTTGCTTGCAAAGAAGAAAGCGCGTGTGTAATTGTTGATGCTTAAAGGTGATATTCGGGCGGGTGTGTTATTAGCATTCTCCTCCCTGGGAACAAAGGGTACCTGGAAAAATTGAAAACGCCTTCAAAACACGGGAAAGTTATTTGTTTGAACGCCAAAGTCACTTTATATTGAAAAGATGAAGTTTGAGCCGCTTTTGTGCGACCCTTCCCCTACAAGAAATGGCAGCGGTAAATTGTTGTGTCAATACGGAGTCGTCACATTTCCCCTCGATTAAATTTGGGTTGTTGCAAACAGTTTGTCAAAATGGTAAATTTGGGGTGGGTGATAAAGGTTGTATTTTCCACGCTATCGTCTGGAGCAGTCGTCGTCCAGACCAGATGAGAATAGAAAATGAGCGAAATATATTCAGCCCAAACCCTGTTGTGAGGAACAGCTGATTCCCCTATTCTGGCCAGATGGCTTCTGAACACAGATTTGCATTAATTTTCGCCTAATATCTTCAAAAAAATAGTGGTGCAGCTGCATTTGTTGTCCAATACGTTTTAAAACTCTTTGGCTGCAGCACGGATGAAGGCTCTGTGACGGTTTTGCGGAACTTTTCAGGTTGCGTTTTACAGTCAGCTTTAAAAGGATTTGGCTAAAACCCTATAATTTGGTAATCAGATTTAAATCGCCTCGGCGGGTGTAATCTGGTATGAGAACACTGTAAGTGACGGTGCAAAACACGTTTATCAGATTTGAAGGAAAAACACTTTAAATATATTTAAAATTATATAAATGACTGATAAAAACGTGTTCACTTCGACTAGTTAGTGCTAAAATTACCCATTGTTATTTGTGTTGCTTCACTCATTAATTACTAATGCACGTTTACTGTAACGGAGCTTTGCATCTATGTTTAAACAAGTGACTCACAGAATTAAAATACGCTTAAACTCTTTACAGGTTTCAAATATTACACTTAAAATAGAAGAAAGGTATACTTTGCTGTAACTTAAAATTATTTTCGGTTGAAATGTAATAATTTTGTTAATAATACAGATGTACCTGATCGATACAGGTTCATACAGCTCAGAATTTCTTTATTATGCATATTGTTTCCTGCACATTTTGATTTTAAAATACAGTCTTAGGATTCTGTAGATCTATATGGCATCTTAATATGTGATGATTGCTTCTGAAGACTAATCTTATTACTTTCAATCGCCATAAAATATGATTTTATTATACTTACGTATTTAATTAGACGCCAGCAAAGTAATGGATTTTGAAATCGGAATAGCAACAGCTTTGATAATTCACTTATCTGTCGCAATAGTCATTAACCCCCAACACCAGAAAATAGATTGCTCTAACACATCTCTTTCTCACCCTCAGCGGACTATTGAAATTCAAGTGTTATGGTGTCCCCTGATAACAGAATTCGGACTTCGATTTTCACCGATTAATTAAAATATTAGCGTACGTACGGTGCCAATGGTCAAATAAAGGATGGCAGTGCTATTACGAACGAAGAGAAGGAGCTGATCATTGAGTAAGTGACTATCCCTGATTCTCTCCCACCAACCCGGGCTCCTACCTTTAGTTAAAAAAAATCACAGGGCAGCCTCCGTCCCAAGGGTCCCCTCCTCTGGGCACAAGCTAATATCTCTGAAAGGCTAGTTTTAGTCAACAAAAATCTAGTTAGAAATACACGTGGATCTTCAGGAATTCCTGGTGATCGCATATCTTCATATCATCTAACTTCATCTCGTCGTTCTGATTCACAGCCGTATGCAGCCCTTATATTGTTAGTACTAAATGTACCTCATAATTTGGATATTGATTCAGTGAACATAGCTAGATCTTTTACCCATAATTGATTACGTGATCACATGGATAGGAAAAAAATAATGTAATACAGCACTTTATACACAACAAACTACATAAAGGTGACACACTGACAAGTAGGTACATATAAAATAAATATTAAAGACACCCCCTCTCCCCAACACACACACACACACACACACACACACATACACATTTACACACATAGAGACACGCAAAATTCAGGTTTGTAATTAATTTGTCAGGTAGGTTCTATGCAGCATTTTATTAATTTTCTGGCCATATATTGCATTGCCCAGCAACCATTTGTAGTCAGGGCCAAGGAACATTTGCACACGCTATTTTATAAGTTTAAATACAAACTTCAGCCGCAAGTTCTTGCTACACGTATTGATCTGACAGTGTTCTCCACTTCAGTTTGTGTTTAAAGTAACAATTTTGCCCCTTTAATTTCTGTTTGAAGACAAACAATTCACGTTCGCCGTATATTTTTTCCTAAAGGATTCATTATGTTAATAATAATGTCTGCATTTGATTTTATTGGATGTCAAATTTGGGTACAAGAAAAAGAAGGGAAAAATACACAAGGAGCAAAAAAAGAGGGCAGCTCACGCAGCGGCTCAGGTTGTGGCTGTCAATCGCAAGCGTCGCCGCGTTCCGATTGGTTATGCTAATAAGACCTCCATACATGGCCGCTGTCTCCTCCCCTAAACGTCAGAATCTGTCAGCGCCCGTCCCGGGGGTTTAGAGTTTTGGCTCCCGGGAAAGGATCCATTCCTAGGGGAAAGAGGGCTGAGTTTGTATGTTTCCATCCATTCTGTGAGACGCTAAAGGCCCTAATCAACCTCTCCTGTGTCCAGGAACACCTCTATGGTAATCATTTTTCGTTTATTTGTCTTTTGGAGCAGGAGAACCTTGTCAGAAGTGGTCGATTCAGCAGTGTCCTAAGCAGAATACCTTTGATGCTGTTAGCAGGATGACACCACACTGAGAGAACAACATCAACAAACAACATTTTTTTTACTCTTAAACCAAATTTCCCGCTAGTTGTACTTTTCTCCACAACGGATCACGATCCAACTAGCGCTGAACTACTGAAATTGTTTATGTCGTGCCAATTCAGGACAGCTTGAAGAGGAAGCAAGTCTGAACTCGGCTTTTCTCTCACTGATCATAACGAGCAAAGTCATCTCTCATCTATTTCCCCCTCCGTTCGCCGTGGGAAAAAAAAATCTGACATCTCCTAGATCCTAAAACCGTACAGGAGCTGGTTTTGCAGAAAAAAAATTGTTTTAATGTTTGGAATTCAGGAAAATATACCAAGAGGTGGGACGACCATGAAAGAGGAACCGCTAGGAAGTGGGATGAATCCGGTCCGATCATGGATGCACACAGCTGGGGTAGTGGATGCTAACACGGCCGCCCAGAGGTATGTATAATCAAATACTACCTTCCATCTGATTTTTTTTTATGTTTCTCATATCGACCCAAAATCACCAAATCCCCTCAATACTCTATCAATTACCCCCTCTCCCTCTGCTCCCCTTCACTTTCCCTTTCATTACATCATATTACTGCTAGCGACAAATCAAGAAATCTCTAGTCTCCCAAATGTGATTCCCATCTCCCATGTTTTCCATCAGTTGGTCTCTGTCTCCAGTGCAGGTAATTCTCACCGATACACTGTGTTATTGTTTTCCCGCAGCGGCGTGGGTCTGGCTCGGGCACATTTTGAAAAGCAGCCGCCCTCAAACCTAAGAAAATCCAATTTTTTCCACTTCGTCTTGGCCCTTTACGACAGGCAGGGGCAGCCCGTCGAGATCGAGAGAACAGCTTATGTGGACTTTGTGGAGAAAGATAAAGTAAGTTGCTCAGTGTAGAAATGATTTTCTCTTTAAGTGCACAATAACTAACAAGCCTAACGGTACTCAAGAGGCGCCCAAACCACGTGTAGTTCTGCTTGTTATAACAGCTCTCGGCTGCTAAGAAAAATAGCTGCCTGTTTATGACATTGTGTGTAAATATTATTTTATTACAAAAGCCTAAAAGCAAAATGTTTCCTATTGCTAGAATACAAGGACTCGCCGCATACTTAACAAGCCAGAGACTGACATGGCAAGCTGTTAATTATAAACACATATATTTAAAGAGACACGAAAAATAAACTATGGAATACATTGAACTATATAATTACTCACTTATAACGGTTGCTTTTAGGAGCCAAATAATGAAAAAACCAACAATGGAATACACTACAAACTTCAGTTACTTTACAGCAATGGTAAGTTGAACTGAATTGATCCAGAGGGGTGTACTGGTTATCTTTTTCTATTTTAATGGGGTTTGGGTGTGAGTCATGTGGTGTAGATACAAGTCACTGTTTATAAATTTCTGAAGTTCAACCTGACTAGCAATTAAATGTAAAAAGAAAATAAAGAGTTTCATTGTCGCTTCTCCTGATTTATCGGGCATTTAGCTTTGAAAGTGAAAAAGATGCTGTTCCCATCCTTTGAAGCAGAGTCCTCGTTCAATTTTAATGTTTTTTTTTAAATTTCATGCCCTTTTGGCGTTGTTGTATGGTGATCCTGTGGGGCAGCATATTGTCCTATATTGTCAGAGTCAAACGCAGACAGTAAAACTAATCTTTAAAGTAAAATTCTAGATCTAAAAGATTTAAACAGTGCTCTGGGCTTGCTTTTTACACTATTGTCCATGAACTCCAGATTGGAGTATCATAATCAAAACATTAAGTATACCCGTGACATCAGTTATCACCGTTTGAGTGTAATGGAATACCTGTCCAAAAAGAAAATATACAAAGTACGGGACAAACATTTGCCCCGTTAAAGACCAGCGCTCCACGCTTCACAGCACTGCAAATTGCACATTTCAACTAAACATAAAATTTACAATAAATGTCAAGAATTCATGAATTTCCTGGGATACAGTTTATATTTCTCTGACGAATATTTTATTCACGTTTTATCGCCTATCAGCTCATTTTATTGCATTCATTACAAAGACACCAGCTTCCATATTTTGCCAAATTAACAGTGTCCTTTAACAGAGCAATGTAGTATGCAAACTTGCCTTTCTGTTTTTGAATGATCTGGATCTTGAGACGGTCCATCCATTGATAACGCACGTTTCCCTTTTTAAGTGCCGTTAAATTTGATACTACTTTATTTCTAGGGGTGCGAACAGAACAGGATCTCTACGTCAGGCTCATCGATTCAATGACCAAACAGGTGAGCCAGTCAAAAAAAACACTATTTTTTGCATTATAATGTTTACAGTGGCTTTACGCATTTAACCTCAGAGCCTACGTTGTACACAATTTCTCATGCTTTGGTAGGAAAGCAACACTTTTTTTTGCAAGTTGCAGTATTTAAAATGAATTGACTGTCTTGAAATCAACACATATTTGTTTGGGTTCAGCTAAGTTTTACTATGCATATGTGCCCCTCAAAATTCCCAGTGTTAAATTCGCACTTTGTGAAGAAGGGCGTGATTTGGTTATTGTGGAGCTGGGTGATCTGGCAGTTGGCGTCTCCATTTGTCTGCGGAGTTAAATGCGCTCAGGTGAAAAGTCAGCTTGTCCTCTCCTAGTTCCAATTCACCTCTCAGCCCATTCTCCATAATTCAGCTCCACTTTTTTTTCCCTGCCCAGAAGCTGCAGCTTTGAGTGGGTGCGCCAGGGGTCACGAAGCAGTCCATTCCCTGAGATCAGCTGTATTTCTTTATCATCTGTCTGTCATACCTTGTAAATAACATAATTACAGGCAGTTGCTTATTAAATTATTTAGCCTGTCTTCTGCAACTTCAAAGATGATAAGTATGGTTGATCAAAAGTGCTGCACAGTAATTAGCCACGGGAGTCGGCACGTTTACATTTCCAATTGAAAGTCGCCAAATATTTCACCATCTCCCCAATTACACTTTGTTTTACATTACACTCTAATTTTATTGTCACAAACGCATTATAAATAAATAAAGAACACCATTCCAGAAATTGCCCAAATGTGTTGCTCATTCCTCCATCCGCTGAAAACCGTTATTTTTGCTTGTTTAGTTTTGCGCTTTTTTGGGGGCAGTGGTACACGTTACGTGCCATACGTTCATCTCATGGAATCAGATGTCTTCCTCATCATTCAAATTTCCTAATTAAGTTTGTGATCACGCAGTGATTTTGCGAGTTGGGAGAAAAAGGAACAGTGTTAAGCAGTGCCCGCGCAGATCATAAGATGACCCATAGATGTCTAGGTTTGGAATTAAGGGCCTGAGTCTGGCACGGGATTGACATTGATCATAAGAACCCCAATGCTTTTTCCCACTTGCCACAGTTATTTCAATAGGTCAGAAGCCTCCTTACCGTTCCTCTGTGTTTTAAAAGGTGACCACAGGGTTTTATTGCCATTTTATCTGTAAGGTAAACGCTTGCCGAGATCGCCGTAGCCTAATTATGAGAGGGTGCATATCCTGCTTCTAAAGAGCGTGGTATGAAGAGGTTTTTTAAGAGATATCTACTCACGGAGCCACGCACCTTACTATTTTAATGATGCAAACGAGGCTTTGTAAAAGCGCTAATCTCACTTGATTGATGGAAAACAGCAATGAAACTGATCAAAGAGTCAACGGCGCAGAGCAACTAATTTACTGATTAGGATTTCTGCAGCAAAATGGAAACAGAGAAACACGAAACAAAACAAAAGCGCGCAGGAATGGCGATCAGGAGGGGAAACAATAACATTCCCAACTTAGTCATGTTTTATTTCATTGACAACAATCAGAAAATAAGCATCTGGACTGGGAAGGTGCAGCTCGTTACAATGCGAGCAAAGCGAATCTCGTTAGATGAATAATAAGGGTACAGACAGCTTGGTACTGGGGATCCGATGCGCTCAGCTGAGTTGTAAAGGAGCGTGGTGCGTTTGTGCGCACTGCTCGCTGGAGAAGACTCGCTGAAAGGCGAGCGAGGAGAGGCGAACACACCTAGAGCTCTCACCATCTGGCTGCTGTTAGAACGAATGCTCAATAATTACTCAACCGTACTCACAGACTGTCTTTTTAGAGAAAAAAATCATTGTGTGTAATTGAAAAATAAATACCAGATTCACTCCACAGGCTAAATCGCACCAAAACAAAACTATGAGGTTTTTTTTTGGGGTGGGAATGGGGGTGGGAGAGAAGGTGGAACGACAAACTAAGACACAACGTTGTTTGGTTCCAAAACTTGCTGTGCCGCTTCACAAAATAAATAACGGCACTATCCCTTTCCCTAACATGTTGGGGAGTGGGGGGTGGTGCGAGGCAAGTGCAGTATTTACCAATTAACGTTTTTGTCGAGCTGACGCCCAGTC
>JARFYF010000012.1:25110201-25115542 GCA_030265395.1 Rhina ancylostomus | reverse complement strand
TGATGGTGTTGGTGGGGATGGTGCTGTGGTGAGGGGGGAAGAAAGAACATACATGCTTTGTTGCACTGCTGGGCAGGATGAGAATATCATTTTCATAGTAAAATAATGTTTTCTGGGAAAACAAAACAGCTGTTTCTTGTTAGGAACACCCATTGTCTATATCACACAAATCTAAAGAGATAAATCCTATTTCTCCAATACTTTCTGATGGTCTTAAATGATTACAGGATGCTGTGAATGCTGTTTAAATTAGAACATAATCTGTGCTAAAATAATTCTTCCGTGCTAGCGTAGTGTATTTTATTGCTAACTGCGGAAATTCCTGGAAAGGTACATCCTCTTGCCTTTTCCTTCCCTGTGTGGGTTCAATGTAGATGGATGCAATGTCCAACTGTTGAAAATTGAAAAGACTGATTGTTGAGGAAGACAAGAGGAGGCAGGATTATATTACAATCACAACACAGCACAGCAACGCTCTAGTGAGAGCTGTGGTAGCTGTGCTGGGATACATTAAATGGGTTCACGATACATTACGGATAGCACACATAGCAGAATGTTCCCAGTGGCACCCGTGCAGTCAAATAGCAAGTTGGCATCTTTACTAGTAGTAACTGGCATCCCCTGTAGAGCTGGCATTTCTGTACAGTTCAGGAGACTTATCATTCCAAGTGTGTCCTATTTTCCTGTACAGCAGCCAGACATCTGTTTATCCCATTTTCTCTCTCTTGAAGCGATTGGAATGGCTTTAGTTTAGTGAAAAGTTTAGTCAGGTTTAACAGCTGTTACTGAATTTCAAGCCTGCTGGTTTCTAAAATATTTTCTGTGGCTTTTGGATCTGTATGATTTTTAATCGTTCTGAAACAATGTGAATTCATGATTTTTTAATTGTTTTGTGTTTGTCAATATCATTGAATGTAATTGTCGAGAAATACTTTTATAGGTATGTCAATATAAATGTACCAGGATCAAATGTTTTGATTCAACAATGCCTGTTATTTAAGACCAATTTTAAGTTTTTAAGTGATGGTAGCGTAGTAGCCAAAGACTGATTTTCAGTTTTCTTAGTCAACATTGGTTCCTTTCACTTCCTGTCACAAAGGTCAAAGAAAGCTGACCTTTGCTGGCAGCTTCAGTTGTTGAATAATTCATGTGATTGACTTTTTGTCAGTGCACACAGTTGTGCTCTGGGACATTTTATTCATTTACCTCATTTAAAGCGCCTTTCTGCACCTGTTCAACTATTAATATCATGTAATTTGTGCCTAATGCCGATTTTGCTTAACATTCATTATATTTCTTATTAGCTATATTTCCAAACGATTATGTATGATTATTACTAGACCCTAGGAACAGTGATGGGTTATTCCCCAGACCTTTACATCTTCTTGTCAGGCTGTTTTCGGAAGCATTGAGAATAAACATTTGACCAATCCCAGTGTTTTTGTTCCTAGTCCATATCCAACCAGCAGTTAAAACATTTTCCCTTATGGCTTTGGAAAAGCATGATTAAACCCTACACTGTTGAAGCTGTACAAATGCCAGCATTTATAAGGTCAACGGTTTTGTTAAAAATGCAATGTAAATTAGAATCTGTGGAAAGGGACATTAAACAAAATTTAATTCATTGTCTTCTTGAATGCCATTTATGTTTTGGCTGAGCCTGGGAATGACAAGCAGGATTTTCAAATTTTAATAATTTTAAATTAAACATTGTTTTGTTATCTAGCACTTAGTACGCTACAGTGTTTGGACAATTAATGCAAAGCTGTGATTGTTGGTGGTTTCCACTGTATGTTTAGAGATTATATAGAAACCTTCTTTGAATGGCATGTTGTCATTACATCTGCATAATGTAATTAGAGCATTACAGTTTGGTGTTAAGTTTTCCTCTTCACTTTCTCGTGTATATGAGCGTGTCAACGTTCAAACATAGGGCAGATATTTTCTCAGCTTTTTGCTTTGCATTAATTTCATTTCCAGGCTGTACCTTGTACTAAATAAACTGCAAGTCTTCTGCGTAAACACTTGTTTCTCTCCTTCCACTGGTGTTTCTGCACAGATTTCAAGGATACAGTATATTTCTGATTAATGAGCATGGCAATAGAAAATACATTTCAGGTCAGGAGAAACTACAAGTGCAGTCTCCATACAAGTACACAGGTGTGAACATTTCTGCATTATTTATGACCATCTCACATCTCTTGTGCTATAGAGGAAAAACAAAACAATTTTGAGAAGTGCTGTGCTCATTCAGCCTTCAATACTAAATATATCTCAGTGACCAAAGACTATAGTGGAATGTCAAGGAACAGAGACTGTGTGCTGGGGGCTGTGTTGGGCCGGAGTGGGGATTAGGGGTATAGTGGAGGTGGGGGAGGGGGCAGCGACAGGGAGGGGTGGAGACAAGGAGGAAGCCTAGAGAGATGACAACAGTGTAAAATTAGAGGGGAAAAAAATAGGATGCTTATATACAAGAGATAGTGAAAAGAGCACATGTGGGAGAGAATGAGAGTAACAGTAAGGGAAGGGGAGACAAGCCAAGCTGTCAAAACTATACAAAATGAGGAACCTGATAAAAACCATTCCGTGCTTCTGTTGCAGTCTTATCAGGTGAAAAGGAGAGATAGTGCTACAGCCTGTAATTTTGTTTGGAAGTCTTTGATAAATTGCGTTAGTTTATGGAAAAGTCTACCAAAATCAGAACACTGTTATTCCAATGTTATAGAAATGGGTGATTTTTATCAGCAAATGAACAAGATTTCTTTCCATAACCTTAAGTGAAAATAAACCATGAAGGTGGAAATGGAGTTGTTTGAACAAAGTTTTAAAAACAAACTTTATAAAATCTTGAATCTGACTCAAAATGCTTGTCTTTTAGCCAAAATGACTTAATGTTATACATCATTTATTTCCATAAAATTTTAATCATTTATAAGGAAACAAGAATTGATGGTGGTGGTGTGGGTGGAGAGGGGGTGGTGCGGGGGAGGGCCGTGTGTGGCAGGGGAAGTGGTATCGTGAATTACAGATGGAAATTCTTAGCTTCAGAGAAGGAGGTTTCCACAGCAGAAGCCAGAACATGACTGACAGACAGGACTACAGGAAGTGAAATCTCAGGGAGCTTAACCTGTACTTGGCAAGGCATCCACAGATTACACTGAAGAGAAAATAAAAAGTACTCTTATTTGGGCTGATCTATCAGTCAACAAATAATGGATGTGGATTTGAACATAGAACTCTTTTTGTTATTGTTTTTGATTACTTTCCTTATACTCTGTGCAAAGTGTATCATTGAAACATGAACCCAAATGGTTTACTTTATGTACCCCAAACCGCATGTTATTGGAACTAACATAGAATCAAACTTGTTGATAATATCTACGAATAACAACAAAAGAATCCTGCATATTTCTGAGATTTGAACCCCATTAGTAAATTCAGCTAGGCAAAGGGGAAAAAAAGGTTACCTAATTAAGGGAGTTTGATATAATAAAGTTTGTTTTAATGAGGTTTGATTGCATTTTAGTATTGAAGTTAACTAAGCTAAAATCAACTGTTATCTTTTAATTCCTAATGATAAATACAGTAATGTGGAACAGCTGGTTGGTTTGCTAGGGATCATGTTGTGTTTCTCAAATAGTAAATTCATTGGGAAATGAGCTGAACATATGTGCAAAGGAAGGGCTTTACGTTTGTGTTGTTGTAAGACATGTAGAATGGGCCCAGCTAACGGAAGAAGCTGGCTCCAGCTTGTCGCTGGTGAAAGACGAAACACGGTTACACATCTGGTGAGAAAGAGCAGTTCATTTGCCGAGACAGCTCTCCCTGCTGCAGCTGAAAGAGCCTATTTTGATTGAAACAAAGCAGTGGGGGCTGGGGTGTCAGTTACTACAACTGGATCTACTGAAAAGTCTCAGGGTTCAATAATGAAGACAAACTAAAATTACAGCGTGCAGGAGTTAAACCCCCAAACATCACTTACACACACTTCTTTATTTAATAAATTTAATCTCCTCCTAACAAAAGTTTACTTGAAAGGGGGCATAAGTTTTAAAGTGAAGAGTAAGCAACAATTAATTTGCACCTAAAAAAAGTTATTGAAAAGCAAATTGTTAGGCTCAGACTTGGTTCATCTGACTGTGACATATGTGCAGTAAAAGAACTTAATTCAGTTGTGTATACAAGACGAACACTCCCCTTTTTTAGTACTGAATGCACTGCTGGCACTCTGCACATTCACCCTAGCCATACTTAGAGGACTTGTGACCGCACAGAAGGCTTAATTTAGGCAGGCGACAAAAGGCCCTAACAGTTGGAGTAGGGCTATTAAAGCACAATGGGCTGACGCGGGCGCCCATTCTTTCTGAATAACAACCAGTAAAATTGAATTGGTTTTGGTATTGTGTGGACTGTCAGGTATGCACTTTGCCAACCAAAATTTGATTAGGATTTCCTCTACAAGTTTACGTAGCCCTTCTGTGGTGTGTATGCCTCGGCTGGCAAGCTATTTACTCTTATCCAGCCCAAATTACATTATCAGCTTTTTCTTGAATGGAGCTGTAACCGTTACTTTTATCCATCTGGAAGAAGATAACAGACAGGACAAAGAGGGGATAATAAAAAATGAGGTCTGGTTTCATCAAACCATCTTTCAAAAAGTTAGATGGTTTTAATAAATATTGGTAGGGTTAATGCAGGTGGTGAATTAGAACCAGAGTAAGAAAGGTTCTATCAGCAGGACTTGAGAATCAATGTTTGTACTCTTAGAAATATGCCCAGCTTTGATACATTGTAGATCATACTAGAATGAAAACTATTTAACTTGTTTTAATTTTTTTCCATAGTCATCCGACAACATTTCAACAGGGAGAAAGTGATTTTTCATCAAACTTATCGGTGACAGCACTAACACTATAATTAAGTACAATTTAACTTTTATGCACATGGATCTAGAACATAGAAATGCACACCACGTGTTTTTGTAGGCCATATTAGTGACTAATGTTGGGAGATGCATGGTTTGTTTATCTATGTCAATGACTTCATTTTGCCTCTTTTGATTGGCTTTATGAGGGCCAGGGGTCTTGGTAAAAGTCAGCATAGTTAGTGACTTAAGTACGCAAACAGCATATCACTGAGATGTATCTTTTGTGGAAAAAATCTTAAAAATGTGGTAATAAAAAAGTTTTCACTGGTCGATTCATACGTCGAGACATATTAACTGTAATTATGGGACATTGAAGCCTTGAACTTAGCATCAGCTTTGTTTTGAATTCTTGTTTTTGACTTTCATTAATGCTTCACTTTAAATACATTTGGCAAAACTTAAATGGGTCATTTA
>JARFYF010000012.1:25097701-25105201 GCA_030265395.1 Rhina ancylostomus | reverse complement strand
AAAATATACCCTGGGTGAAAGATTTTATTATCCTCACCAGATGGTTTGTTAGTACGAAGACTGACATTAGCATTGTCCTGAAAGATATGACAACCAGACTGGGTCTGTATCTGGTAGTGAAGGAACCATCTTGGGGGAGCAGCCACTTGACCTTGTCTAGCCCAAGTTATTTGTCAAGTTTACATTGGTCCACAGCCAAGTAGCATGAATGAGTACTGAATGATCCTCACAGAGCTCACACACCTTCCTTTGTGTAATGTGACACTGTCACCCTGCTTACTATGATAGATACAGGAATTCAAAACCTGTGCATCCATAAGGTGCTACAGCACATCAGATGAAGCATTATAAACCACAAAGTCTGCAACCATATGACCCAGCAGATCACAAGTTCCTCTTTGACATAAAGCAGGGGAAACTAAATTCTTGTTGAAAGCAGTGTAGAGAGAATGTCAGTTGACCATTTAGAAAGAAGTTCCAAGTTAGTGAAGCTATTAGACAGGACTATCTGTACACCAGTAATCAAATTATCATATCGCAAACTTAAGTGGCCCACAAATCTAAAGCTTTGCAGCACAGCCACATATAGATGAGAATGGCAGTTGACAATCAGGTAATTACCAGAAGAGGGAAACCCTCATCCTCAACAATGTTCTTCTGATTGGAACCTTAATGTGAGCACAGTGTGAAAATCCAAGAGGTATGTTTGGAATCATTTTTATTCAAAGGTTTTTGACCAGACAGTCACCTTCCAAGAACCCCACCATCATAGATGCCAGCATTGGGTCAATTCCATTCACTTCACATGAATTAAAATTTGTCCAGGTGCAAGTAAGATTTGGGACAAAATGTTGGTTGTAGCATTGAAGGTGTGTGCACCAGACTAGCAAGCATTTCCGGTGCTTTGTGACACTGACATCAATTTGCCTGACAAAGTGGAAAACTGTTATCTGCTACAAAAAGAGACAAATCTGACCTAAGTAATTAGTGTCTAATCAGACCCCCTCCCAATAATCAGTGAAATGATGGATGAAACCATTAATGATGCCATCATGTGCACCTGTTCCACAGTAACCTGCACACCAATGCTCAGTTCAGGTTCTGCCAGTTGGCTGCCAACCTCATCATAGCCTTGATCGAGATATGGATCCAAGAACTCTATGCCAGAAGAGCAGCAAGTGTGACCGTCAATAATGTCAAGGCAGCATCCAACCAGTATGGTACCACAGTGCTCTAAAAGAAACTGACATCAATTGGGATTAAAGGGAAAATCACCCCAAATGACTGGAGTCATGCCTGATACAAAGAAGGGTGGTGAGAGTTATTGAAGGATCTCCTTAAGACAGCATTCTCAACCCAACCAGTTTCAACTACTTCATAAATTACCTTTTTATATTTAAAGTCCATATTATTTGCAGGTGTATTACAGTCCTTCCATGAGCACTGCAGAACCTGGGCAGACTCCCAAACTGAGCTGACGAGAGTCTGGTAATATTTGTGCCTTGGAAGTGCAAAGCAACAACAGAACCTCACCATGACCTTCAATGGAACTGTCATGCTTCAGGATTTTTGTAATTTTCTTGATGGAAAGGATTTGAAATAAGATGTAATGCCTTTTTAAACAAAAAAAAGTTCCATGTTTGTAAAGAGGCACCAAGCAGAAGGTGGTTAAAATGCTAATTGGAAGCTGTTTCCTCCAGAGACTAAAGAATAAATGGTTTGTTATGTTGTCTAAGTAATGAAGAATATCTTGCACCCATTCTGTTGGAAGGTTTTATTTGATTCTTGTCTGTCTGTGGAAATAGAAATAACTAGATACATCCTGCTGTTATAAACAGCCTTTTAAAATGGAAAGCTGGCCAAGATTTAATGAAGCTCACAAAGTCTGAAATGATGGAGAAACAATCAGAAGACTTTTCATTTAAGCAAAGTCTGATGACCCATTGAATGTGCAGAAACATGGGGTATCCTTTATTTCAGATTGTTACATGAAAAAAGGTTTTAATGTAGCTACATTAAAAACCAAAGACTATTCAATTAGGCAATCTGGCAGAAGGAACTACAGGGGAATTCCAGGTGATCGGGTGTATTTGCTGAAGAAGCCTCAGTCACCAACAGAAGAGTGGATCAGGAGAAAATAATATTCAAGTAATCTACTCTCAGAAGAAAGGAGGTTGTATGCAGAGGTATGTGCTTAGAGGACATTGCTAAGTTAGGTTGCGATGAAGGATTTTGCATTCAGTTGCAGAAGAGCCAGATGAACTTGCAAAGTTCAGAGTATTGTGAGGACAAGGCAATGAGAGTGGGACATCCTGAAAGGGACACGAGAGGTAGGAATATAAATACAAGGTTTCTTTCTTTTTAGTTTGCTGCTGAGAATGTGAGCTGCAGCATTCTGAATGAACAATATCATGGAACTTAACTCTCGAGCAGGCTTCAAGTATAGTCATGGTGTGTGGGTAACTCGGTCTTGACTGATTTCAGTTCTGAGCTAAATTGTAGAAAATACATGTTGTAGCACCCCAAAAGGTTTTCTCAGATTTTCTCAAATGCTGCTCTTTCATTATATGTAAGCTGGAATTTTATTACAAGATCGTTCTTGGTCAATGAGTCATTGTGGAGAATAGAACTGGCCGTGTATAGTGGTTCTGAAGTGACCTGCAGGAATTCAACTGTTCCACAAATTCAATTAAGTCCTGGACCTACAGAAAACCTGGAATGTGCAGTCATAGATTCTGATTTACCTGTCTCTCCACTCCATCACTGGAGTCCATTTTTATTTGAACGCTTTCCATCATTGCTTAGTTTTACTTTATTTTGTTACATTTATAAAATTATAAATTTATTTAATTATTTTATTTCCTTTATGTTTTTTACATGTCTTTGATAAGAGACAAAAGTCTACCCTTAGCCTTGCCTCCTATCAAAGACAGTCAGGGTCTTTTGGGACGTAGTATCAGCATTCACCATCCGAAGCCCACTGAAGCCTCACTTCTTACCAGCAAGATGACTTATGCAAGGGAAGGCAGGTCATTCTACCTTCCACTTTCACACTAGGGAAGTATAGGCAGGTGAGTGAGTCTGGGCAGCGGGTTGAATTCAAGTTTGTTTGAGCCATTACGAATTAAGAAAATAAGGATTGTTAGCACATTTGTGAATTTATTGGGTGTTTCTTTTACATCAGTTTTAGAATGCAAACAGCATTACTCAGTATTTCTTCTGTGATGGGTAAATTTTCACTTTCAATATATTATGCTGTAGTACTATCTTGTATTGTGCACCTGTATGAAATAATAATGGCATGAATAGTACAGAAAATAGTAACTGTTCTATGTGCGTTTCCCAGCATAAGTGAATTGAATTGGTTTATTATTGTCACTTGTACCGAGGTACAGTGAAAAACTTGTCCTGCATACCATTCATACAGATCAATTCATTACACAGTGCATTGAGGTAATACAGGGTAAAACAATGCAGGCTGCAGAGTAAAGTGCACAGCTACAGAGAAAGTGCAGTGCAGGTAGACAATAAGGTGCAAGATCATAACAAAGTAGATTGTGAGATCAAGAGTCCATCTCATCATTCTAGGAACTGTTCAATAGTCTTTTTACAGTGGGATAGAAGCGGTCCTTGAGCCTGGTGGTACATGCTTTCAGGACTTTGTATATTCTGCCTGATGGGAGAGGGGAGAAGAAAGAATGTCCTGGGTGGGTGCGGTGTTTGATAATGCTGGCTGCTTTAGTGCAGCAGTGAGAAGTGCAGACAGAGTCCATGGAGGGGAGGCTGACTTCTGTGATGTGCTGAGCTGTGTCCACAACTCTGCAGTTTTTTGTGGTCTCGGGCAGAGCAGTTACTATACTAGGTCATAATGCATCCAGATAGGACGCTTTCTAAGGTGCATCAATAAAAGTTGATGAGGGTCAAAGGGGACATGCCAAATTTCTTTAGCCTCCTGAGGAAGTAGAGGTGCTGGTGAGCTTTCTTGGCCATTGTAACTATGTGGTTGGACCAGGGCAGGCTGTTGGTAATGTTCACTCCTAGGAACTTGAAGCTCTTAACCCTCTCGACCTCAGCACCATTGATGTGGACAGGAGTATGCACACCACCCCCCTTCCTGAAGTCAATGACCAGCTCTTTTGTTTTGCTGACATTGAGGGAAAGGGTGTTGTCATGATACAATGGCACTAGTTCCTGTCTACTTCCTTCCTGTACTCCAGATAATTTTTACTTCAGATACAGCTACTACGCTGGCATCATCTGCAAACTTGTAGATGGAGTTAGAGCAAAATCTGGCCACGTAGTTGTGAGTGTATAGGGAGTAGAGTAGGGGGCTGAGGACACAGCCTTATGGGGCAGCAGTATTGAGGATAATCGTGCCGGAGGTCTTGCTGCCTATCCTCACTGATTGCAGTCTGTTGGTCAGGATGTCAAGGATCCAGTTGCAAAGGGAGGTGTTGAGTCCTAGGTCTCAGAGTTTGGAGATGAGTTTACTTGGAATTATGGTATTGAGGGCAGATCTGTAGTTAATAAACAATAGTCTAATGTGGATGCCTTTACTGTTAACATGCTCCAGAGATGAGTGTAAAAATGGATGATTTCACTGAAACGCATTGGATTCTGAGGGGCTTGACAAAGTAGATAAAGTAAGGTTATCTGCCTTGGCTGGAGAGTCTAAAACCAAGGAACCTGGTTTCATGATGGAGTTAAAGAGATGGGACTGAGGTTAGAAAAAATTTCTTCATTCAGTGGACTGTGAATCTTTGGAATCTTGTGCTCTAAAGAGCTCAGTCATTGCATACATTGAAGGTTGAGATTGATTGATCCTCATGAATTCCAAAAATCAGAGGTTATGGGGATTGAGCTCGAAAGCTGAATTGAAGTGGATCAGCCATTATCTTGTTAAATGGCTCAAGGGGTGTGTAGCCTACATCTGCTCCTATACTTACTTTCTTATCAATGAGCCTAGTGCATCAATGAAAGCTGGAAAGGTTCACCAACAATGGGAACTGAAATTATTTGCACTCAGTTCAGGGGAGCCTTTTGCAGTTCTGGTAGGACAGACAAACAGTGGAATTCTTCCCACCAGGTGGTGTTGGCAAAATTTGATTTTAGAAAGTATTTTACTTACATAGAGTGGCAATAATTCTAGATGCAGGTTCACCAGTACAAACTTCATTCTTAGCAAACACCTGGAATAGAACAACAGGTGTGTTAGTATAAGTCCACAGTGTGCTTCACAGAAACTGAAATATGTCTATTCAACAGAATCCTGTTACATTTATACTGTATTTTTTCAGATAATCCAAGTTTTTCAATTCAAATTCACAGCTCCTGTTCTTGATGGATATATTTTCTGTTTCGACGATATATTCATATTTGTTTCCATTCCACTGCTCAGGAGTTAGGCCCTGACATATAATGCGAATGGCATTATTGCTTGACAGTGAAATTTTATCTATTTTAGGTTTCTTTGGGCCTATGAGGAAAAGGAAAAAAATGTCAAAATCATAAACTAAGCAATAAAATACACACTTTTCTGTTTTCATTTAAATAAAAATGAAATTTAATGTTTAAAATGCTGAGCTCAATCTTAATTACTTTTTAAATTTTCTGACACAATGTCTTGGTGCTTAATAGGTGTGGATATAGCCACATTACAATGAACAAATCAGTAAAAAAAACATAATTATTAGCTTTACAACTTATCAGACCGGAAGTTAACTTAAATTCCTTTGTGGTGGGCACAACACTACCTTGTACAAACAAGTTATATTTGATATTCCATAGTAAATTGAAGGAAAACCTTGCATTCATTATTGTGCTTTTCACATTCCTTTCCAGAGATTCAAAAGTATTGTACAATCAGTGAAGTACTTTTGAGTAACTTGCTTAAATGTAAAAGGCATAGCAACTAATTATCAGAGGCCAAAGCTTCCAAAAACAGCAGTGATAATAATGATGGAACATTAGGTTTGGTTGATTGAGAGAAATAAAAGCTGGCCAGGACATTAGGGAAACTCTTCTTCAAAACGGCACCATGGGATTTTATGTGAGTGAGCAGGCAGCCCCTCGTTTAACATCCTAAGCGAGGAGGTTGCGCCTCCATTAGTGCTGCAATCCAGAGTGTTCACAGCTTATGGACTGTCTTGAAGTTCTTCAGAAGGGGCACCCGTGAAGAAATTCTTGGCCTCCCTTTGAGGAGAATCAAGACTGGTTTGATGATAATAACAAAGAGATTGAGGAGCTACCCAACTATGAATGTAGGGCAGCCGAGAATGGAAGATCTGCCATTCCTCAAAGAAAAGAACCAGCCCCACAGGCATCTGAAGACAGAAAACCCTTGATCTAAAAAAACACCAAATGATGATAGACAGAGCTCAGGAGACCAAGTGGCTTCCGTATAATCAGGATGTGTACAGGGTCTTCAGTGCTGTCAAGGCTATCTTTAACCCAAATACCCAAGGCCCACCTCACTGAGAGTCAAGAACCAAGGTGAACTCATCAGGGACAGAGAGGCAAGCAGCACCTGTTGGAGGGAATGCTTTGTAGACTTCCTCAACCTCAACTCTGTCCTTCACACGTTACTCTCATCGGGGAGGAGGTACAGGAGCCTGGAGACCAACACTCAATGTTTTAGGAACAGCTTCTTCCCCTCTGTTATCAGATTTCTGAAAAGCCCATGAACACTACCTCATTATTCCACTTTTGCACGATTTATTTATTTTTTGTAACTGATAGTAATTTTTCTGTCTTGCACTGTACTGCTGCCACAAAACAACAAATTTCACGACATATTTCAGTGACAATAAACCTGATTCTGATTAATGTACATTCTTGAAGCCATTATGCAGCAACCTACTCAGTCCAACTTTGCCACCATTCCTGACCTAAAGGAGATCAAAAAGCCCATTTCTCAACTAAAAAAGTACAAGTCATCATGAGCAGAAGTAACTCTGCTGAAGTTTTAAAACTCACTGGAAAAAGTTCCATTCCAAATCCACAACCTAATTGCCCAGATCTGAGAAGGAACATCAGAGATGCTGAAATAGTGCCCAACTTCAAGAAAGGAGACATCTCACTGTGGGGAGTCTCCTTGCTGTCTGTTACAGGGAAAAATAGTCTTTCTCAATCACCTCCTCCCAATGACAAAAGAGATGCTTCCCAAGTCAGTGTGAGGCATAATAAACATGATCTTCACTACATGACAACTCCAAGAAAATTGCAGGGAGCAGCACCAGCCCTATACATGGCCTTTTGCCATCTCACTGGAGACTTTGATGCCACTATTTGGGAGGGAAATATGAAACAGCATCCTCAAATTCAGCTACCCCAAAATTTGTCTCGATAGAACATAGAACACTACAGCACAGTACAGGCCCTTCGGCCCACAATGTTGTGCCGACATTTCATACTGCTCTAAGATCTACCTAACCCTTTGCTCCCACATCGGCCCCTGTTTCTCTATCATTCACGTGGCTATCTAAGAGTCTCTTAAACGTA
>JARFYF010000012.1:25080266-25090647 GCA_030265395.1 Rhina ancylostomus | reverse complement strand
TTCCTGGAATATTTAATTCCCAGCTTTGCTCACTTTGTAACCACATCTCTAATGGCTATTAGATCATACACATTTATTTCTATTTGCACCATTAATTCACTTATCTTGTTATGAAAGCTGTCTGCGTTCAGATAAAGGGCCTTCACTTTTGTCTTTTTGCCATTTTTGTCTGGTTTCAAACTGGGGATATATTCTTTTGTTTAGAAATACTGTCCCTTCTGAAAGACAAGAGTATCATTACCCATTTTGCTGTCCTGCATCCTTTCTCTTTAACTTTCTAAACTTCTCCTCACCGGAATCTCCATCCTACCACTCTTGTTCCCCCTACACACACACACACACACTAATTTGAAGCCTTATCTCCAGCCCTAGTTGATTCTGTGGGAGGCTGGTCCCAGCCTGATTCAATTGAACCCTGCCTCATCAGAATCTCTCTCTCTTCCTCAGTTCTGGTGCTAGTGTTCCATGAATTGAAACCCATTTCTCTCGCACCTATTTATGAGACATCAATTCAATTCTCTGATCTTATTTACCTTATGGCAATTTGCACATAGATAAGATAGCAATCCAAAGATCTTTGTGGTTCTTTTTAATTTGGCACTTAGCTGCTCACAACCGTTTAGCAGAACCTTCTATTTATCCATCTATGTCATTGTTTCCCACATGGACCACAACATCTAGATCTTTCCCCTCTCACTCCAGGTTTCTCTCTCCATTCCCAAGGAGATGTTAAGTTAAGACTCATGCTTGCAGCTACAGAAAATGCCACCACTTTCCATTTCCCCCCCCCCTTCACCCACCCATCCAACTATTCTGTCACCTGTTATAACTACTTTCTTTTTCAGTCCCCCAACCTGAAAGGCTCCCTAGATCATAAGGCTGTGGTCTGTTTGCTCAGTGACTCTGCAGTCTATGTCGTCATTCACACAGGATACAAGAACTTTGTATCTCTTGAACAAGTATAAGGGCTGAAACTCCTGCTTTGCTACTGTCTGCATTTCTATACCTAGATCACTCGTAGTCACATACTCCTGTCTTCTTGAACTGACTGATTATATAGTATTTAATCTGAGAGATGTGGCTGCCTCCTGACACAGTATCCAAGTCCCTTCCCCCTCCCTTGTAGTGCTTGAAGCTCAGATTCCAGCCAATTCACTCTGAGCCAAATTTCTTCAAGCTGAACTTACTGGACATTTGGTTCCTGAGGGTTACAATGGTTTGAATCAACTCCCACAACACGTACCTGCCAAGCTTCTCATGAAATAGGTAATTTAATCAATTTATTCAATTTTATCACTGTCACTGTGGCCTCACTAAAGTCCTTTTCTCACTGGAGTCTGCACTTCTTTTGGATGCCACATTGAGAGGATGCTGTGCTAAAAACATGCTGTTTTGCATTGGCCCCAGAGATTTAGTTTCCCAGGTATCAGCACTTTTGAGTCACCTGACTTCAATTAACCAGTTCTGGCTGGTTACCCAATTACCTGGGAGACTCTAGGCTACTTGTTTACCACTTTATATTACTCCATTTTAAAATTGCAAAGAAAATTAAATTATGAAACTAAATTTTAAAAACTTAAAAATGAGGATCAAGGCATTCCGTTACTCACTAAAGTCCACATTTTGTGGACACTGCACTCAGAAAGCACAGTGCTAATAACATATTATACCCTTAGCTGGAGAAGAAGAGGAACACCTATAAGGAATAATTGGTTGAAGTAATTGAGTTTGATTGGATGCATTTTTATTGTTTTGAGTGTTCCTAAGTGTTTTTAAGTCCATTAATTTTCCATATAGAATCATGCATCTTGGAAACAGGGCCTTTGACCCACCAAGCCTCAAGCAGCCGTTTAACTAATCCCACACAAATCCCCATTTTATTCACACTGCACTCCTATCAACTGCACTCTTAGGAGCAATTTACAGTGGCAAAATTAACTATGAGTCCACCAGTCTTTGGGATATGGGAGGAGACCGGAACCCATGCGGTCAATGGTACAATGTGCAAGCTCCACTCAGACAGTACTGGAGTTCAGGATTGAACACCTTTTGTTGGAGCTGCGAGGCAGCAGTTCTACTATCTGTGCCACTTTGCTGCTCCTTTTGTTTATTATCTGTATAGAACTTTCCTCTTTCTTTATTGTTAATGGACTTTCAGTGAGAGATATTCAGCAACATTCAAGGCTTTTGACAGATTTACATGTTGGCCACACCAAGACTATGGCCCTGTCATTTGGGGCAGAGCCACATGCCTCAGCTAACTGTAAAAGATTTTTCAGCATTTCTATGAAAAGAATTGTTCTAGCCACATCATATCCTGGGCTTTATGTATATGCAGCCCTGCATTGTGCAGAGCCTTGCTAGTGAGGATTGAATGGTTTATGCAGGGCAGCTCTTGTAAGCAAAATTTGCAAGTTTAGACCAGACAGTGTGGGTGGCAGATTGGACTGTGAGTGGTAAAACCATGCCAGTGGGACCAAGCAGTAAGTAGTAAAACTATGCCAGTGGGATCAACAAGATATGTAAAGCATTCATGATGACTGGTGGGTGCAGAGATTATACCCACATACAATATGGCCACCAGCCATGTAGGAAGGAATGCTAAGGCTTTTTGACACCCCCTGCATTGACTTTGGCTCTCAGAGAATATGGTGTTGAATCACTGCAGGAATACCTAACCAGTGGCTGAATCAGAGGCATTCGTGAGCCCACCTGGAGGAGTCACAACTGTAATGGAAACCTGGATCAATGAAAAAGAGTTAAAATTGAAAAAGAGGAGCTTGGAAGATACTTGTGCCTCAATCACATTGTATCCTCCCTCAGGTCTAGCATCTGTTCTATAACATACAGTCTTCCTCAAGGTACTGTGGTAGGATGGGTACCTGCCAAGACCTTCCCCTAACCCCAGGTGATCTGGTGAATCACCCATAGGCACAGTACTGATGTAAGTTTTGGGATTGTTGGCCTTCAGATAGAATGCACATCAGGATAATTGCTACCAAGTGAAATGGGTTCAAAGTTGTTCAATCAACATGCATAAGTGAGACACCAGTAAATAGGTAGCTGTTATTGAAAAACAGGGCAACCGATCTCTGTGTTCTGTACTCCAAATATTCCAAAAATGGCATTGCTATTATCCAGGAATAAATTTCTGGGAGAGAGGGGCAGAATCAATGGGAAAACCTCTTGCAAATGGCAAAATAATTTCATTAACACCAAGTAAAACTGATGGTTAATGAAAAACCCATGTCCCAAAATATGTCCCTCAGTGAATTCTTGGTATGTGACCATAATCATAGACACAACAATTTGCTTCAGTGCCACTGGGATGGCAAAGAAATCTTTGATCCATGGCTCCTCTCTTTACAATCCTTGTATTGGAAAATGTTCAAGATTCATTACTGGATGAGGATAGAATTGAACCTGACTGTGACATCCCACAGAGAAATAATCCCCTGACATTCCCTGACTATGTTCAGATATTAAACGTGATCCTTTCAATAAAGTACCAGTGGATAGCATAATGGCACAGCCAGAAGAACTGTTGCCTCATGACACCAGAGACCCAGGTTCAATCCTGACTACGATTGCTGTCTGTGTGGAGTTTGCACGCCCTCCTTGTGATTGTGTGGATTTCCTCTGGGTGCTCTAATTTCCTTCCACATTCCAAAGACATGTGGATGACATGTTAATCAGCCACTGTAAATTGCCCCAAGTATGTAGGTGAAGGCTACGGTCTGGGGGTAGTTGATAAGAATGTGGGGAGAATAAATAGTGGGATTAGTGTAAATGGATGGTTGGTAGTCAGCACAGATTCATTGGGCTGAAGGGTCTTTTTCTGTTTGATACTAAAGTCTAGGGAACAACACCCCAGGGTAAGTTACTACTTTCCAGGAGAATGGTTAAACATGGCTAAAATAAATATATTAATAGATTATATGCAATATCTATAACTCTGTCTTTGTATCACAGTAAAATTGTGACTGTTTTTGTTGTGGATAAGGGAACCCTGTAGTCCAGTTTCAGGATTTTAAAATGCACCATTTACAGAAGGGAAAAGGAAGGTGCCCTTACTGTTAGTAGTCTGAGATGCTTCTTATGTCTGAATTGATGCGAATCACTGGTATGATGACATATCACTGCACTCATCTACCTTGAATGCATGTATGGCTTGATTTTGATACTACAGTTCTGCCAGACCAGAGCGAATCCAACTTGAAACATAAATACAGAATTACTTCATGACAGTTATGAAATAGGAGGAAGATCAACTATGGATCAACAAATTTGATGTGATATTGATTTGCAGTTTAGAGGGGCACAGAATATTTAGAGAGCTGTGGCTGAACCTATGAGCCAGGAAGTTAAACTTTGCTTTATTAGTTGTTTCTTTCTGCTCACCTTCTGTTCTCTATTTTTATGTGACGGATTAATTTACACGATTAACACACAAGACCCCTGGAAGGTGACGTGCTCCGGCTGTTGTCCATTTTCTCCAGCATCCTTCCTGTTCAGATTAAACCCCTGATGCTTTATGATTGGATGGTTAAGTGTATAATGTAAACATAATTATCTGTTTGGGATTTGATTGCTATCAACAAGTCTGAATTAGAAATTCCTAACCACTGCTCATCTCACATAACATAAATGGCTATAAATGGACCCTCAGTTAGAAAGTCAAAAATAAGTAGAACAAGCTTTTCTGTTTAAAAATATTCATATTACAAATAGCTTACATTTTTTAAATAATAGTGATGGAGAGAAAGCTGGAGTAGAATTTTGCCATCAGCATGCATTGATTAAGCAGTCAATAGGTATGCTGGAAATGATTTATTTAAGATTCGGTATGCATTTGTTTTGCCACATGAGAGTGGTGTTAAGAATAGCCAGAATAATTGAGACCACCATTCCACAAAAAAGAATGCATTTGTTTGTAAGTGGAGAGCTGCAAAAAGGCTGTGAAAAATAGATTGGGGATAATTGGGTTATCAGATGTAGACGCTGCAGGGAATTGAACATTATCTGCTCTAAATGTTAGGACTGGTGGGGGTCACTTCTATAACTCTCCAGCTTCAATTCTTCCTCCATCTGAAGGAATCCAGACAATGTAAAATGGGCTTTTACTGCCTGCTACCCCAAGTATCTCCATTCCTCTGCCCTTCAACAGGTTGACTTTATGAGCCATGACCACACTAAATAAAATCTTGCCTTGCTTTCTCCCCATTGATTCACCAGACTTTAATTGCTTGGAACACAAGCCAGATCCTCTGCTTCAAGTGTGTTTCCCTTAGCTTCAGCTGCTGTTATTCATTTCTATTAGACAACTTCTAACTAAGATATTGACTTGCACTTTGACACAGACACTGCTACTGTGTTTGATTGCATAGTCAACTTAAAAATCTTCCAGAACAACTTTGTAAACTTGGTAACATTATAGTAAAACTGTGTTTTAGGTATTAGTCATTTATAATAATTTCCCAAGGTTAAAATAATGTAACAGTAATTCATTATTAGGAGAAAAAGACTCTGGTAGCTGATTTAGAAACTGAATTAAGGAAATACAGATTTTATTTGTCATCTGTCCCAAATATTCCATCAAATCTCAAACCCTATTCATCGTAAGCAGAGATTTTTCTTGATTGAAAAATGACTCATTAATTAGATCTTTCCTGAAGGGAATTGAGTTAAAAAGACAAAATTATCTCTTATTTTGGTGGATGGGTATGACCCCTGTGACCTTCACAATGTTTGAGCTTAGACTAATTGATAATCTCCTTTCTTGGTTACACAATATAATCTCTGTTATAAGCATAAAATGTGATTTAAAAATACTAAAATAAATGACTGCAATAAGTGCTAATCATTTTTCATCTAATTTTTGCAGAATTCCAGGATTTTTGTGTCAATATGATAATAGAAATGTATTGAAAAACTTACTAGGAAGGCAGGGTAAATTCGTTGTTCCTTATTATTTTTTTTAAAAATGCATTTTTTTTGGTTATGATCAAATAGTTAACATATGCATACTTGGAATTCCTCTGGAGAATTTCCAACTGCCTAGAATATGTTTTTGTTGAACTGTGCTGATTCTCCATGGTTCTGCTGAGAAAATTGCTGGTTAAGGGTAAACTGATGGAAATGCAGATTAACCAATAACCTCCAGCTGGATGCAGAACTAGTATTAATTAATTAAATTTGGCCATGTTAGGTCTTCCTTGACTTAGGTTGCCTAGAATTCATTTATAGCATAATGTTGAATGGAGAACACTTGATCTATAATCCAGAAGTCAATTACAATTGGCATCTTGGACAAAGGGAAAAACATATAATGCCCTTTAGGATTTTATTTAATCTGTCTCTCTAAACAGAAAGTACAATTTAAACACATGCTCAATGATGTGCAGGAAAATTGATAAAATAGGAAAATCTAAAATAGAACATTATCTTCAAATACCTGTATTGATGACTGCTCGTTTTGCATCCAGTTTTAAGTCTTGTTGGAGAACTGCATCTAAGCACTTCAAATCCAGCATTTGTGATTTGGAACCATTATCTCATTCACTATTAAAGGCATCATTTGGCGTCATTCCCAGGGCAATCCATGGGAAGGCACCAAGTGATGATCTTGCTGCAGCTGTGTGGAGTAGATTAGAGCTAAAATAAATGACCAATGGAATTACTGACTAAATGAGTGAAGCTCAATTTTCGATCAGTACAGTTGAGTCTGTAGTGGAGAGAACCCAACCTCAACTTAACACTGAGTGTAGTGGTGCAGTTTGTAATCTGAAATGTGGAACAGGGATTTACTCTCTGCTAGAAATCTTTAAGTGGAGTAAATTTCAGAGAGAAGGAAGGAAAAATGGAAATAATGTTTTCCTTGATGGGAATGCTGTATTGAAATAAAAACATAAGAAATTGAAACAGCAGAAGGCACTCTGACCCTTTGACCTGTTCCACCATTCATCATGGATCTTCTACCTCAGCGCTATTTTCCAACATTATTCCCATATCTCTTGATTCCCTTAAAGCCCAAAAATTGATCAATTGCTCTTCCAAATGAATATAATGACTGAGTTTCCATAGGTGTATGAAGCAGAGAGTTCCAAAGATTCACCACCCTCTGTGTGAAGAAATTTCTCTTCATTCTGGTTCTAGTCTCTTCAGCCAGGGGAAACATCTTCCCTTGCATCAGTTCTGTCAAGGCCTTTAAGGATTTGATAGATACTTAGATTGTCAGTTGTCTTTTTCACCTTTCATATTCTAGTGCTAGATCCTTCTTAGGAAAGTGGTTCAGGGATAAAGGAAAATACTGAATGAGCTCTGTGTTGGGATCCCTAATGTTTTTAATCTACTTTCATCATCTGGATTCAACAACACAATTCAGATTGGTCAATTAACTGGACCATGACAAATAAGGAAAGGTAGGTGGGCTAGATACAAGGGTGAAAAGCGGTAAACAATGCTGTAACCTCAATAAAATATTAATGTAAAAAAAAGTGTACATGCTCCTTTCTGAAAGCATATGTCAATTTGAATCTTACCATGTCCTAGCGACAAGGAACAGCAATCATCTAAATGAATGGAGTGCCAGATAACTTAACAGTGCTAGAAATTAGTTGTGACAAAGTTAGAGGGTGAGATGCCAGAATTGTACACTGTTGTAGTTAGGTCAGATTTTAAGTGCTGTGTTTAGTTGGGTCATCAAAAGTCAAAGGAGACAATCAAGACTTTGAGGTGATGCAGTAAATTGGTTTGTTATTGCCACATGTCTTGCATACCATCCATATAAATCAATTCATTATAACAATGCATTGAGGTAGTACAAGGTAAAACAATAACAGAATGCAGAATCAAGTATTACAGTTACAGAGAAAGTGCAGTGCAGGTAGACAATAAAGTGCAATAAGGTAGACAATAAATTGTATCATTACAGAGTTAAAAAATTAGAATTCATGTGCTTGTTTGTCCTCAAAGGAAGTGACTATAATGGACTTCAGAGGGCTGTCTAGAATTGAACATGTTACCGAATAGATAAATTCAGACGATTTGAGATTAGTCCATAAACAAAGGTTACTGGTTGAAAATAGTGAACAGCAAGTTAAAACTGATGACAGATACCTCATGAACACAAAATAACTGATTAATATTTGGACTTTAGGGTGGTGTTGCAAAGGAGAAATCTTGAAATCACTTAAAACAGCAAATGATTGCTGAAAAAGAGGTATGAAGGGCTTTATGAATGAATGTGATGGGTTGTTTCACCTGGCTGCCTTGCTCATATGAAGAGGATAGGAAAGAAGCCTCTGTTTGTCTTTTCCCAATATTAGCCAGAATAAGGTATATGAAAAAGGATCAACTGGACTTGTCTTCCATCTTTTTTCTTTTTCTACAGGGAGGTAGCCCAGTATTTACTTAATTTACTTTACTTCAACCTTTCTGTTCAATCATTTCTTCATTCCTTAGTCCAATTGAAATTAGAGAATTAACATGTGGGAATTGAGATATGATTGAGGATAACTGAGCCACACTTTCAGTGTTGTGTATACTGTCAGAAACTTTTAATTTCTATTATTTTGAATGTTTTTCCATCTGGTACTTCATCCTAGTCAGTTCCTCTGCTTGTCTATCGATGGGTTGTGTGGCCATGGGATCTTATCAGTGTCAACACATTTACCATTGCAACTGTGTCACACTTAATAATCATGAATTGGAGTTTCTTCTCTGTATCTCAGGAATGATGAGGCCTGGTGCAGTACTCAAGCATTTTCCATGTAAAGTCTCAGCACTTGACACCTATCTGTGATTGAACCTGGGATTTTGCTCTCAATGGCACACTTACACACGGATCCTGCAGGTTTATAAAAGTCCAGTTTGACTTAATTTGAAATTACAGTGTTTTTTTGAAATAGGATTTATCCTTTGTGCTGGTTTGGCAAATTAGGATTAGTTGTATTATAGCTCCCATTTCAGGAAAAATCATTTAAACAATGTGCCCATCTGGAAGAGGTCATCCTCTGATATGATGATCTGTTGTTCATGAGTCTACTTTATACCAATTTGCGTGTGCATGTGCAATCAGAAATGACTCAGAATGAGTCGGATGATAATCATCTGCTGTTGATATGAAGACTTCCCTTATCTGACCACCATGAATCAGGCTGATTCCAAATGAATGAGATTTTAATCACCTGTCACTACCCACAGCACTTTCTCTATATTTATGATAATTTTTTTGTCCTTTTATTGAAATTAGTGTTGACTGAATCAAGTAATCCTGATTAGCAATCTCACTGTATCCAGTCAAGAGTGAAATGCATCAGAGCATTATTGCCACACCAGAACATGCTAAAAATTAAAGCAGGGAGCAGGCGGAGTATGTCGGCCTTAGTTATAGATGATGGGTTGGGTTTTGTGTGCAGGATAATATAATTTGAAATTGTCTGAAAGAAAACAATTCACACATATACTATTGGTTGCAAAACAAGTTGTGATACAGAGAGCATTGCTTTTAGTAGAGTAAGGTACAGAAAAGGCAATTTATAAAAAAAACGTATTGAATTGTTTATTTAGAGTGCATTGTTTCAGATTTAGCTGATCAGTTTCTATGGATTTACTGAATTCGGAAAGCTATTAAAGCGGAATTATTTATGGCCAGTAGAGTTGTGTGGATAAACAAAAGATGAGACACAAGCTGAAAATCTGTTCTCTTGAGGTTCTTGTGCTGCTAAAATTGTGCAGGTCGGTTATTCACCTTAAAAAAAGGAATAGGCCAATCTATTGTTAAGTGGCACTATCAGATCTATGGCAGCCTCTGCACTGTTACAGAGGGAATCCTGCAAAACAAGACAACCAACAGGCTATCATCAGGGTTTCGATGGATAAGACAAGAGGTTGAGGGCAGTAAAGGTAGAAGTGGTGCTGTCAAAGTAGGTTTACTTGAGGAGGTAATGAGGCCTACAATCAAGCCGCACTGTCAATAGTTTTTTAATGCTTACTTATGATTTGTTTCCTTGTCTATTTCTTTCATCTGGTGAAAATCCTAGCGGTTAATAAAACATTTAATCTGTACATTCTCATCTTTAGCAGGTACAGATTAGTCGCAATTAATTTAATACTGTTAATCATTGTCTAGCTTTTCCAATGAATAAATCAAATGCATTTCTCAGCAGCACACTGGAATTTTTATATTCCTAATGCTATGTATTGATTGACATCCGCAGCACACATAAAAAGTAATGACAATGTTTTGTTATCTTTATGTTGTTTTGTTTGCACGGTTGTTAAAATGTGGAGTCAGCGTGTCTGAGACAGGATCCTAACAAGTTCCTTCTAATCAGCTTTGGAATTTTTCTGCCAGGCAAAAAAAAATGCTCAGCCAAGA
>JARFYF010000012.1:25039745-25049745 GCA_030265395.1 Rhina ancylostomus | reverse complement strand
TAGAAGGAGGCTATTCAGCCCATCAAGTCCAGGGTGGCTTACAGAGCAATTCCATGCCCCCACTCACACTAATTTTCCTTGCAGTCTATTCCTTAAATTCCCCCAGATTCTACCACTCAACTACACCAGTGGCAATTTACAGTGGCCTGTTAACCTACCAACCTACACGTCTTTGGGATATGGTAGAAACTGGAGCACCTGGAGGAAACTCACATGGTTGCAGGAAGAACATGCAAACTCCACACAGACAGCACTGGAGGTCAGAATTGAACCTGGATCACTGGAGCTATGAGGCAGCAGCTCTACCAGCTGCGCAACTGCACCACCTTTTAATACTTTTTAATAGTTTAAATATTTTAATTGTTTTAAATGTATCTTGAATGTCAGAAAAAAATACACACACACACACACACACACATATATATATATAAAGTTTTTAACTAGTTTGATCACTGACTAAACCAGGGGGTCCAGCCTAGCCAGCTGTCAAAGTTTTCTCAATCATTTCTTGGATGGAGTTTGGCTGATCCCCAACACAACATTTATATGCACATGGCCTTTCCCCCTACCCACAAGGACTTTGCTAGCCTGGGATTATGCTGACATCAGGAAATCTATTAAAGTTAGGTGTGGAATCAGTAATGAATGCATGTGGCTTGCCACAAAGAGGAAATTCGAGGCATTGTTATGAAATACGGTAAGATTATTAAGCAACTCTAGTTAGAAACTCAGATATCACAAATATTAAACATAGATATTTAATTGAAAGCAATGTTTTTCATGTAATTAAGCTGGTAGATATAATAGTGATGAGATATTCAAATGTATCAATGGACAGATTTGAGGGCACTTTTATGAATTTTGACCTGGCATATATCCGGTTATATTATTTCTCATGTTATCCAGTTAGATATTATTCTGATCTAAACATTGTTATTTTTGATCCTTTGTGCTCTCCCATTATTTCCCCACTGAGGTCATTTGTGGCCTTGCACTTCCTGATAAATGGTCTAGACTAGCCCCTGCTCCAGCTTCATTCAGATGGTTAACAAACCACTCTACCCTACAAGTTTGTTGCTTCATGTTCTGTGCCTGGACTTTAGGGAATGAGTTTGGCTGATATTTCAGTGTGGTATTGAGGGACTGCTGCAATCTGAGTGGTGCTTTCTTTCAGATGAGATACTGAGCTGAAGCGTAATCAGATGATTCAAGTGGATGTTACAAAAACACAAGGAATTCTAATATCCTGTCTAATATTTCTTCTCCAATCAATTTCATCAAATCTCTCAAAGCAAAAAAAACTGTTTATTTCCCTTGATAGATGCTGCCTGACCTGCTGAGATCATTCAGCTTCTTTGTGTATTGCTGTAGATGTTGAAAATCTGAAATGGAAAACCAAAACTTCAGGACAGGCAGCATTTATGGAGAGAGAAACAGAGTCATTGACCTGAACTGTTACCTCTGCTTTTCTCTTCAGAGATGCTGATTGACCAGTTGAGTGTTTCCAGCATTCTGCGTTTTTATCATCCACCTGTGGTGGAGTTTATGAGACCTCGCCGTGTGAAGCTTCTTGGTCATGTGGTGCTTTGTTGTATTCAGAATACATATGATGAGACATAATCTAAATTGAACTTTATTCTAGCAAACCTCAGGCAGTGAGCAGCCAATCTGATAGAAAGCATGCCTCCATCAGGCCATTGATAACGCCAGTTTTTTTCTCAACTAGCTTTTGGATGGGACAATCAGCTGCTGCCCAATTCACCTCAGAATTGATGTAACTTATCCAATAACAGAACTGAGGCTCATATATCAAGAGCACAGGTAGAAATGGATCAGGAACACTGTTTGGCTATCTATTTAGAAAACCTGTAACTCACCATCACAGCATTCAGATTCTTCACAACCATTACAGAATAGGTAAAGAATTCATCCACTGATAAAAGAGTAAAATTACACTCCTAGTTGATCCTACGTTATCCCATAGCTCTTGTTTTCCAGCCTCTTTTCTAGAAATCCATTGCATGTGCTGGTCAGCCTGTTGTGTGATGAGTAACCTACTGATAATTCACCATTCTACCTTTTCATTGTTACAGGATGTTGCGTTTTACACTTATCTTTTATATGTATACATCTCAATTGCCTCTTTATGGGGTTGAAAAAGCTGAACGTTCTTCAGTCTTTCTTCAAAATTCTGATGCCAGTGATCAGTCTTGTGCTCTTCCCTGCACTGCCTGTAGGATTTGAATGTACCCTTTGTGAAATGGGACTTGACTAGAGCATTATTCGGTTTAATCAGTAGTTTCTTTGACTTGGACTTTCCTATGCTATATATGTTCAGTGTTATATTTACTTAGCTAATTGCTGTTGCATGGTGATTTGACATGTTGAGTACCAAGTCTGCAATTATCCTTAAGTCATTTTCAACTTTATCCTTAGCCACTTTGACAAAATTAGTGGATTAAACTGCCCCTCCTGATTTGGTATAATCTCCAAATTTCACCAGTTTCCACAAAGTTTCTGCATCTGAAAGACTGATGTCACTTTAGGCCAGTGCAGGTCTCAACACCAATCTCTTGTCTGTCCCTTCATTCACAACCTCCCAGCATCCTGAAATCACTGCCCTATGGTTAAATATATGCTGCTTGCTATCATCAGTAAATTTTATATCCATTCCCATTGTTTCAAACTTAAGTAACAGACTTGCATACAAAATATTGTATGAAGGATCACATGAAACATGTTGTAGGGACTTCTGATTAAAAGATTGTGACCTCAAAGAAAAATGTCAAGACAGTTAGTCAGGAATTTTCCTTCCTGAATCTGTATTGGCTTTCAATTTTATATTCTACTTGGTAGTATGTTCCAGATGTAAATCATTTTGTATGAAGTACATCCTAATGCTGGTTTGAATTCACCTTTCTGCATATTCCAAATTCCACTATGAACCGGGAACAAGGGCTCAATCTGGAATGACATTCTAGTGGTGTATTAGCAGAGGAGTCATCTTTCAAATGAAACGGTAAACTAACTCTTCACTTGCCAGCCAGTTGGATGCAAAAGATCCCATGGTATTAGTTGAGCAGATTTCTCAGTATCCTGGCAAACCTTCTCTTTTCACCATCAAAAACTGTTCATGTAGTCTGTCATTCATTATCTGTTCCTGGGATCTTATTGTGAACCATTTGGTTACTTCATTTGTCTATACAACTACAGTGACTGCACTTCAAAAAGAATCCACTGGTTGTGAATTGGTTTTGGATGCCAGGTCATTTCTTCTTTTAAAGGAAGGGAATGTTTTTCCAGTGTCCAGGTTCTTGCTGAAAATGTTTGCACTTGCCTCATCAGCACCATTTGCTATTGTGTACATCTATAAAGTCCCCTCATTGATGCTCCATTTTATCCTCATAATTATCTGATGAACGGATATATCCTGTGTTTCTTCCCTGCATTGTCTCCTTGAATATCTCCCTTTACCACCTACTGAGTAAGTAAACTCTCTACCACCAGTACTATCAGGTCGCTGATTTTATGGCATCTTTACACAGCTGTTGCTAAATTCCAATTACTAGAAATGTCAATTATTGAAACTAATTCTTTATCTACTGGATGTTCATATGATCAGGACTCTAGAATGTCTTTTTCTCTCTGCTTTTGCCTGATACGGACACAGAGAGAAAAAGATAAATCTAAATGCTGAAAACTTTTGACTTTTTTTTCCTCAATTACTAGTGCTATGAAGCACAAATAGTTTATACATCAAGCCAGCTGCATTTCTAAAGAGCTAATCTATTTCTCCTTTGACCAGAGGGAAAGAAATCATTATTACATGATTAGTGGCTTTAGATAGGCAAAAAGCAGCACTAGCAAGCAAAGCAGTGAGGATGAGTTGTATTAATTACCTAACACTTGCTGGCAAGATAATTTTATCAGCGATTTGGCCACTGGAAAGTTACAGCTTTTGATAAAAGCTGATAAGTCCTTAGTTACATCAAAACATTGGGGAGAGGGGCAGTGTCAAATGAAATGCATCTCATCAGCTTTTCAGTGACAAACCAAATTCATTCTTCATGTAATTGATAACGGACTCAGCCAATTATTTCACACATTACAATACACAGAGGTCCCTTTTACAGGTTTTGTGCTGCTGTAATTAGCTATGCTAATATCTCCTTTATTGGCCCTAATATTGCTCAACACCTTTTGCCATCCTGAAACCCACCAGAGCCTCATGGCCTGTCAGGATAGCTGATTATTGAGAAGGATAGCTTTAATCAAACATAATTGCAGTTAATTTTTCTCTCCTGCTCTCGTTTGCCAGCATCTAATGCCATAGACTCGTTGATATTCCATTAAATTACAATTAAACAGGCTGCTTTGTTTCTGATAGTCTGAACAACACCACAAAGTTCTGTAGCCATTTAAGAGTGCTGTTTAGTAATAATTGCTTCCACACTCACAAAGGAGCAATTTATACAATACCCATGTAGAATTTAAACAGCACATAATGTAATGGATATTACACTTGAGTCTAACACTACAATTAAAATGATTTTCATCAGATAAGGAAAGAGCTCTTGCTAATCAACTTCATAAAAGTAAAAATAAATGAACCAATTCATAGTTCAAACATGCATCAATTGAAGTGGCTGTGAAAATGACATGGAAAGACCAAACCTTTAGCTATTTGAATTAATGTTATTTATATCATTAACATGGTTCATATACAAGGCATAAGCCATTTAGTGTATCAAGGAATTATGGGATAGTATTTGTGTAAACAGTGGGCTGTAGAGGTATAAAAGCTATTCTTTGCATCTTTTGATATGTAGTAGACACATCCAACATTTTATTATCCTTCAATTAAAAAAAATCTACCTGGTAAATATTTGAATTTCACATTTGATTATCATTTCTATCCTCAATCTAAAATATTTCCCATATTTGATGTTAATAGTTCAAATTGTAAATTTGATATTAATCAATATTACGTTAATCTTGAATGAATTGCACTCAGGAAAATGGAAATTCCCAACTGGCATGTTGGAAGGAACGAATGAATTTATTGAAAGCTAGAATGGAGATGCCCAAATAAGTTATATTAGCCAATAAAACAAAAAAAACAAAGTCAAAGATTGCACATTATGCCCATTCCCAGTCCTGTATTGGTGGGTGGCTTTGTTTTGCAGGGATAGCAGATCAGCTTGAACTGGAGTCTACTGTCAAGCCAGGGAGAAGCAGAAGTAAATAAAGCCTATATTTCAAGCTTGATTTACTCTAAAACCTACTGTGAAAGATTATGACTCTTTAGGGAAATAAACACAGGGTCAGAGAATTAGTGTACATAATGGTCATTTTGATAATGGGCTAACCGATGGAACCTTAAACATACTGTACACAATTAGGCATAATGCACTAATGACAACACGGGATTTTTATCACCTCTCTGTAATCAGCAAATCTGTGTTTGGCAGTAATAAAGAGTTTATTGGTGCTGAAGTCAAAGATTTTCTGCCACACAAAAAGATTTTTTTGTTGCTTTCATCACAAGCACAGCCATTCTTTACGTGCCGGTGGCTGGAAATACAAATTCATGGAGCCTGTCAGATATCACCTATGAATTTCCTGTTCCAAGGGTAAGAGAGCAAGTGACTAGTCATACCTTTTGACTTCCCGATGTCTTGCACAGCCAATACCCCCTAAGAGACCAGCACCTTATGCCCAAGCTGTCTTACTACATTCATGCCTGACAGTTTAAGATCAAAAAAGTTCCAGGCATGCTGGATGCTGACTCAACACAGGCTACAATTCAGGGAAAAATTTATTAGTTCCACAGGTTAATGGTGTCTTATTAAAGCAGGTCGAAACAGAGGAAAATCTGTACTGATTCTGCACAGGATTCACCTAAATTGGAAATAGTTTGTTAATATCAGTACTGCTAGACTGTATGAAAAGGGAGAAATTATTAAGTGTCCAACTGTGGAAAAGGCAATGATCACTTTAAATACAGCAATGACCTGGTATAATAGTTGTCAATGTAGCTGTACAGAAAACTTGATTCATGTATTTATCAGTTAATTAACAATGCACTGTGTTATACAATATCAGGTAATTCATTTAAACACCTTGAGAGTGAACCATGTGCAGTATGCACTCTTTGGTAAACCTTCAAAGGTGAACAATATTTATCAAACATGCTTCAAAAGACTAACAAAATATTTTAAATTGCATAAAAGATTCAGTTATGTTGCTATATGTAAACTATGGCAGTTAAAGGGGAGGAACATTTGCTGATGAACTGTCTTCATCCAGTCCCTCACAGATGACATTTGTTCAGAAGATTAGCCAGGTTGTAATGTGCAGCATAATTGCCCTGTGTGTATGTCCCCGAAGTGAAACCTAATTGCTTGACAGGCCCATAACTTTGCTGTATGCTCTCACCTTGTTAGGTCCTGTTCTGATGTAGTTAAAATGAAACATGGCCGCAGGTGTGTGTAATTTACCTGGGTATTGACTTTGCCTGCTTTAATTGCCGGGTAGTTGTTAGTAAAAATTGGTGGGTGGAATATCAAGTGGCAGATGTGCATGGAAGGGAAACTGTGAATGATATATTAATGAATAATAAAAGGTATATTACAAAGGCAGCAAATTATGTGAGCCACGCATACTAATGCAAGCTTTCTGTTCTTTATGATGATCTTATTTATTCACCCATCGGTTAAAGCAGCCATTCATCTCATGTATTTTTAATATGTATTCTGTATTTAATTTTAGATTCTTCTTAAAGTTTTTCCTCAAGTGCAATCAGAACTGCTTGAAGAATGCAGGAAATCCAAGAGACATGCGCAGATTCCAGGTAAATAAAAGCAAAATAAGTGTACTTTTAATGGCCTCTTATCTCTTTGGGGCTTTTTTTTCAGCTGGGGGTGGTGGTTGGGGACACAAGTATCTGTTGCTTAGTGTTAAATAGTTAGTTTACATATTTTTTACACACATTTATTTATTTATTTTCTCCCCTCTTTAGACCGCCCCATGCCATGCACTATTTCCTGACT
This sequence comes from Rhina ancylostomus, assembly GCA_030265395.1. Lineage (NCBI taxonomy): Eukaryota > Metazoa > Chordata > Chondrichthyes > Rhinopristiformes > Rhinidae > Rhina > Rhina ancylostomus. The sequence continues at coordinate 25,042,693 of JARFYF010000012.1, read as the reverse complement.
GAAAGGTTGGACAAGTGACCTGCTCGCAGGGCTCTGGCAATGACTGTGTGTAATCAGCTATAAGAAGGTACAGGAGAGTGGCCCGGGTTAACACACCTGCCGATTTTCCTTACCTCCACTTAGTACCTCCCAAACAACCCAGCAGAGACCAGAAACTCTGTGTGGAGAATCACAGACACAAACCCACATCCTATAACTCTGCAACAGAGTATGTTCCTGCATGACATACGATGCTGTTCCACTTGGACACCTCATGTAAAAAAGAGAGTTTGAAACAATTTGTTAGTTCTAAAATAATAACAAATATTTAATAAATCCTTCAAGTGTTTAAGAATAAAGCCTGTTCAAGATAAAATGCACGTTTCTTCCTGAAAAGCTTTCAATAATAAAAAAAATAAATTCAATTCAAATTATTTGCTCTTGATTAAATCAATTTTAAATTCATTTGTCCAACTAATAATGCAATTAATATGGATTCCTACTTAATACATAGACATACCCTTAATCTTTAGGGTAGATTTATAACAGTGAGGTCTTGGACCAGTATAGAAGAATACAGGGACTTACAACACAATAGATTATTCACTTACTGGTAGGAGAGCAAAAAAATGTAAGAAAAGTTGTTTTAAATCAGAATTTGGACTTCTGCCCAGATACTAAGTCTTGCCTTTATCTAAACTCAAATGATCTCACTTTGCCGAATTTCATTTTGTGAGTGGGTATTTTGCTCATGGTCTTCCAGTAAGTCAAGATTTCTCAATGAATATGACTGCAGCATTTTTTTCTCCCCCATATATAAACCTTACTTGTTCATTTAATTATTTAACTTGTTAGGTGGGGTCTGTGTATTGTTTTCTCTCAGAGTTATGGAATAGTTACAAAATAAGAGAACAGCTGCTTTGTACCTAACGCAAATTTCTACATTTCTTACAGGAAAAAGCAATTATTTAGAGAAAATGACGTTTGAATAAGCACATTATCATTTTTAACCACATTTCTGTTTTCATTTATCTTAATTGAGGACCAATGTAATATATCCTAAAAAGCAGTGTGGTTAACAGACCTAATGCGAAAATGAAAATTATTTCCAGAGTAGAAAGATTTAACTGCATTATCAGTAATCGACTAAATATGCTGGAGTCTACCGTATTTTCTTAATAATTGGTAGTAAGCTGTGAATTGTGCTGTCTGATTATGACTTTGAGAAATATATCTGTGGTTAACAAAAAATGGAAGGCACCCACCTTCAAGAATTACCAAATGTATTAGCTGGGAAGATTGAGCAGAAGAATTTTATTACAGGAAAAAAATTCTCACTGCAAAAATACAGTAGTGTTTCCATTTTTCATGCATCTCAGATATGTGGCATTGGTGATATTGATCCATTGATGTGGAGCAGAAGGTCAAACCTAGAATGAGTGGAAATGTCCTCTTTGTCTCACTGATGACTAAAAGAAGCATCAGTCACCAGTGATCTTGTGGTCGACAGTGAAGGCACTAGTCACTAGAAGGACTTTCTTGGGTCTCTTCAGCTAATCTCCCTGCTTCTCAGAAGGTTTAACTGGACTTAACGTGGTGTCAAATCCCAGGCAATTCATTGTGCTGATTTCACTGCCTCTGCACTTTTCTTGAGGTGCACTGCAGGAGTGTGAAGGGAAGTCTTACTCTTTGCTGTATGCTAAATTGCATACTTTTCCTCAGTAAATGACCAATATAAGGTGACAATATTAATGAGGGTTGGGGTTGATTCGCTGGTTTGGTATTCATGCCTTGCATTCCAATCTTTTTACTACTGTATGAGATCAATTGCTGTCAAAAGCCAAATCTTTTCTCATTCTATGTCACAACATAATACAGGGGGATAAAAGGAACGTTGAACATTTCATTATGCTATTTGTGCTTTTAATGATTGCATGTTAGCACATTGAATATCATTTTGGGATAATGTCATTACTATGCAGTTGTTTTATTATCTGACGAGACAACAAACACTATTCAGCTGAGAAAAGTATGGCCATATCGGCACATTGGTGAGGTCAAGAGTAGTATTTTATGTCTGAACTAAATCCATGAATTATAAAGTATTTTTTAAAAAACCTTCCAAGAATCACAACTATATAAAAAATGTTTGTACAAATTGATTTACATAACTCCTGTCAGCAACAGCTCCATCCAATAATGCAATCATTATTTACACTCCAAAGTCAGGACATTCCAGTGCTTACTCCACGCCAACCCCAGGTTCAGAAGTTTGACCCTGACACAATGTCCATGCTTTATTGCTTGAGAGTAGTGATTCAAAAATTTGGAGTTCATCTCATTTACGTGGTTAGAACTGGATGTTCTTACTTACACAACACGTGGCACTTCCACATTTAGGAGCACGTTTCGACATGTACTTTTAAAATGATATGTTATGGTAATTTAAAAATTCTTTGCATTTCAGAGCTTATGATATCAATTATGTACACAAGTAAGGCAGATTGTATATGCAAAAAGAAAATCATTTCACAAACTATAACTTTGCATTTCATTGGAAATTTTAGACCAATTCCAAAATAAATTTCACAGAAGTAGATCCTAGCATTTAAAACAGGATCATGCATTTTGTATGCTCTCCCTTCTATTACTGCTAAGAAGCAGCTGGAAGCCAGAGAAGTCTCTATCCATCATCTATCTAATGGCCAGTCCCTGAACCTGGGTGCAGAATGAAACTCTTTCACTCAAAAGAGGAAATTCCATTGACATACCAAGACCAATCACCATCAAAATGAACTTGAGGGAGGCTTATTTTACACTGATTGAAAACACTTTCACTATTCATATTCAACCCTTTCTTTTCAGATGCAAAAAAGTTCATTATTAGTGATTAAATGCAAGTGGAAAATTGACCTGGGATAATTTACCAAGAGAAAGCAGGAAAGCCTACTGATTTATTAAAGAGTTTG
>JARFYF010000012.1:25026697-25028853 GCA_030265395.1 Rhina ancylostomus | reverse complement strand
ACCCCCAGAAGGGTAATTGTTAATGATGACATTTGAGGACAGAAGGGGTTTTGAGGCCATAGTGCTGCTTCATATTACGCTGTTGCTTTTGTTGGAATGGAGCACATTAAAAAGCACGCACTTTTTGTTTGCTATTGCGCAAGTTGACTATTTGTCCTAATCAGTGACACATATTTACTAGAATTGCATTAAATGAACTATCCTTCATACAGAACTCGCACGTTTAGAGCTGTTTCATTCATCATCTGAAAATTGAGACCTGGTAAACTTTTCCCTTCCTCTGGTGAGATGGTAGACATGCATCAAAATGTTAAAAAATGATTGGTGAGAGGGAACTGTCACCCATTTATCAAGGAAAAGGAACATTATTTGCTAATTTCCAAACCCGGGCGGTGACAGGGTGCTTCGTCTTTAGACCCATGGTGACCAACATGGCCTTTTTGTTATTAGTACAAGTCAAGCGCTTTTTGGCTGCTGCTAACAAGACACATTTGTCTATCATCACAGGGTGCTTTATTTTTTTCCCAGGCAACTGTGACCAAACCTTGTTCTCTGTGTCATGATTGGCCCTGCTCAACCACGTTGTGGTAATGTTGGGCGGCAGAGGAACTGATAAATCACAAAGTTTTCTTGTCAAGGTGAAGGTATCGACTCAGCTGCACCAAAACTGACAAAATGTAGTGGTGAGAAGACAGCAATTCATCATCAAAAAGGACAAAAGGGTCATTCTGGCTTCACTCAATAAATGCTGATTTTTTTTAACATTTTGAATTGGATGATTTGTTTTTGCCTACTTTTGCTTAAACAAAAAAAATTAAGATTCCAGTAGCTGTTTATTTTTATGATTGCAAATGCAATCCTACTGCAAAAGATTTAATCCCATTTCTTAGATTAAAATATCAATCTTGTATAATAAAAGATATGAGTTTAATGTTGACTAAATTATAAATTATCTCATGGGTTGAGACCATATTTTATATTATTTGTAAAACCTTCTAAAAGTCCTTAACTTTTAGTTTAATGTACGTTTTCACTTGATTTAATTCAGCATTTTTAATAAAATATTCTACCTAAAGTAAACTAATTAACATGATAAGATTCGTTGTAAGATTAGTTGACTCAATTTTGATAACAGGGAGGAAATAAGTGTCTGGAGTATTTCCTTCTCCTCAGTCACGGGGGAGGTGATTGAGAGTTGATAACATTTTTTGAAAAAAAGAACTTAAAATCCTGTTACTTGGAGAAAAAAATCACTTTAGCGTGAAGGCTTCAATTTCCAACTGATAAAAATTTCCATTGTACAACCTGTCTTAAGAAATTAGAATAAACTGTTCTGTGCTCTTCAAATGCCTGACTGCAAGAAGTCATAAACTTATCCAAATGGCAGAATCCTTACATCTGTCCCTTTAACTAAAGACATATTGTACTCTCTAATCCCAGACCAACTGATACAGCAATTCCTCATAGTATTCTTTAACCTCGGGGCTGGGTTTGGTAGCTGTAGTTTTAGTATAACTATAAAAGCTAAAATCAAAGGCATTCTTCAAGGTATGTAAACAGAATTGTTTGAATGCAATCCAATAGTTGTCAGCAGGGGCATTTTTTATACAGAAGACAATGAGATGTCCCCTCTCTGTGGCTAGTGTCACATATCAGTACTATTATTTACTGTCAGGTACTCTCGAGTGGGAAGACAATCCCTCTGTGATAGGCCCAGTTAGACTGCCTTATATGAATGCCTGGGGACAATGTCAGGGTTATAGAAAAGGTAGTTCCCGTCTTCCAATTATAAGCTAACATGGCAGTTTTCCCACTGTCAGTGTGTGCACTTTGAGGAAAATTCCTTGCCATTATCTGATCGAATGTAATTATTAAGTGACCTGTGAATTCAGTGTCTGTAATTGGAACAAGTGGCTGCAATTGAGCATGTACTTTTTCCCTTTGCAATTTATGGCAAATCAGGCAGTGCTGCAAAACAACTGCTGGTTAGTGTTTGAAACATCTGGGAGTCCTGATGAGTGAAACCATTGCAATCCTGTTAGAATGAAAGAGCTCACAAGAATTCTTTCTCCCTTTTTGATGTTTTTTAACAAATATCTGAACATGTGGTCTCTAGAAGGGGAAAGGATATTAGCACTGCTCCAACAAGCAAGGCT
>JARFYF010000012.1:25016697-25019197 GCA_030265395.1 Rhina ancylostomus | reverse complement strand
TTCTAATGGACCCAAATGTGGAGTTCAGCGGCATGTAAATTAAACTGCCAAGCGATTCATCATTGTTAAGCCAGCCGTCTGAGGTTGGTTTGCAAGGGTCATAGCAGCTTCCAAGTAAAATAGCAATTGGCCCCAACGTATATTTTAAATGAAACAAGAACTGGGATAAAAAAAAAATCGCCATGGAGCATTACAAACAGTGTAAAATAACAGAAATAAAAGATATAGTTCTAAGAATGTGAAATGTGCATCTCACTAAAACTGAGCAGTGGAGAGGGCTCCTTCCACCATGACTTCACCCTGGAGTTGATAATATTACCACAATATTGATTTTTTTTCAGCAATTTTTTTGAAGATCCGTAATGCACGTGGTCTGACGGATAATTGTACTGCGACAGAAAGCCAATACTTTCTGCATGTATTGCTTTGGACATACACTAATAATGTTGCTATAGTGACAAGAAGTTGGGCTGAATTGAAGTTTACCTCCTAATTTTAGACAACATCAAAAATGAGCTGACTGACCCTGTGGGAGTGGCACAAATAGGCAAATGTTATACACAAATCCAATGAAAACAAAGCAATAAGAAAAGGCATTCAAGTGCTAAAAACAAAGATTGAAAGGTAAAGCTTTTAAGTGAACAGAGCCAGAAGAATTCTCATTCTTCTTAAGGCTTGTTTTAAGATTGCATAATTTAGGTCTACAATATAAAATATTTTAACAAGGAGAAGATAGAAAAATAAATTATGTATTCTGGTCTGCCTTGACAAATTATATTTAATCTAAAGTGAGTAAGCAAAGGATGATTTTTCCAGCATAATTAATTGCACGCATTTCATCTTTCCCCCTATTTCTAGCGGCAAACACAAGTCTATTATGTTTTCCTTTGTCTAATATACAAAAATTTATTTGGAATGCATCCATGTTGAGCAATTACCCAAGCATTAAAATTCATCTTCGTTCCTTGCGTTTTTGAAGTAGCTACATCTAATGGTTCTACACTCTTCATTGTATTCATAACCTGAGGCAAGAACTAACAGAATAATTGCTTTACAGTTTTATAATGACATTAGCACCTGCAGCAACATCACCTTGGTTACCTTTTCTAACTGTGATGATATATGCTATTCTAGGTGATCGGGCATGTGAATAATCATGTATATTCGAACTGTTTCAGACCAGAGTACAAGTATGAATACTTGCAATAATAAAATCGTACACTCATTGTGAAACAACTGCTGAAATCATCCGAGGTTTAATAGTTTCCATTTAACTTGAAGTCTGTTATGTCCTATTGAAAAGCAGCCAATTACACTTATGGCTAAGGTTTAGAAATTTCCATTGAAATGCTTTTCAGCCACCATTCCCCACTAATCGTATTCACAGCATGAGGCTGTGTACATCAGCTAGGCATATTGTCGCAAAACAAACTTGTTCAGAATATCCTTGACTGATTGGGTTCCACTTTTTGTCTGTCTGTAATATTACTAGACCACCTCTCAAGAGCAGTGCTGGAAGTAGAGTTCATTAGTTAAGATACTATCCAGTAATAGGCAGATTAGTGATGAGAGCGCACATCATTTCCTAAACTATCCTTATGTTCCAGTTGCAAAGTAGCATATGGACAAGTAGGTGTAGGATATTTTCCAGGAATGAAAAATAGCTGGTAAATGTACCCATCTTAATTGCTTTAATCGTTGCTTAAAATTGAAAAGCATGTAAAAATCTTGCAATATGATAGGAGAGATTATGAGTAATTATTAACACCTCTGAAAAACACTTTATCTTGCTCAGAGAGAGCTGCTCTTGCTGATGAAACCTGATTAAGACAGCTGTGCCTTTCATTGATTGTACCTGCTTCATGACAAGTATAATTCTTTATTTGTATGCAAACTAGATGCATGCAACATCAAGCATAGACACCAATTTCAGAGGTAAATGCCCATTGTACGAGCCATCCAACCGGTAACTTTCTATATTAAATGCTGTTCCTATAAACGTATGGCATGCACAAGAAGTGATGCCTACAGTGATTAATCTTGATAAATAAAGGATGGGTCCGTTCTTTGAGATGAAAGACACTTTGAGCCATGGTTAGTGCTACAAAAACACACATTTTCCTTTGAAATGCTAGTATAAATTTGACGGTAGAAGGCACTCACTGTATTATTTTTGGCTGCAAACAGCTGAAGTCTATTTACATGAAAAGGTTAAAAGAATGAATTCATTTTAACCTTTTGCAAACTATTGCAAAGTATCAGCACCAGAGACAGCTCTTGCGCTACTTTGCAGGAGGTCAATTTTTGTCTTTTTTCTACTGATATGAGCCTTTAATTAGAAAGCCCATCATTTGGTCATGGCAGTTTGTTTTTCAAAGAACAGCAAATTCGTAAAATTGTACATGGCATGTTTTCTTCATTAATAGAGTTAAATTGTGAATTAGTCCATGCAACTGTAAAACTAAAAAGAGGAATTCAGACAGGGATAAGACAAAATTCA
>JARFYF010000012.1:25001501-25014325 GCA_030265395.1 Rhina ancylostomus | reverse complement strand
TGAGTAAAAGTTGTACTTATCCACATTACTTAAACAGATGGAAATCCTCCGACCTATTTCCTATTATTCAAGTATTTTGCATTGTGAATGCATTGATGTAAATTTACTGTTCAAGCAAGAGATATAATTTTTATTTGTATTTAATAGGTAATATTTATCAATATGTAAGTAAACTTATTTAATGAAGAATTCAAATCAAGAATATAGCTTTATAGTAGATGAAACTGTAATGATCCTGATTTGACACATGATATTACAAATAAAGAAATATGGATATGTTATCAAATAATCTGGGATAATTAAATTGTTATAGGAGTCAAGCTACTGGTTAATATTTTGAGATCTTTTCACAATAAAGTTTGAGTGTATTTGCACTTTTAAAATTGCATTTTATTGACTATCTATGTGAAATTTTGAAAATATAAATTCTTCAGGTTCCAAGCATTGGCATAGAAGAAGATTTTACGTAATTTCTTTTGTTTTATATTTTGAACATCTGCTGCTGGGCAGCTTGACGTAATACCTTGCTTTCAGGGCAAGCTAAACCATTCAATTGTTTTTCATGGCAAGTTCCTTTTGTCAAGATGACTCACATTTAGAAATTAGTTGTGAGTCCATTCTAAAAGAAAATCTCTACGGCAGCAGTAAAATACATTCAGAAAAATCCTTCAGAAAGATGCCACAAGAAGAGCCATAAATATACAATGTCTTTATCTCTGAAATCTAAGTTGCATAATGTTTCCTTTTATATTTGGAGTAAGTCACTTCTATGTGTATGTGTAATATTCTATCTAATTTCCAGGAGATAATTCTCAAACGCGCAGCTGATATTGCTGAAGCTCTGTACAGCGTGCCACGTAACCACAACCAGCTTCCGACTCTCGGCAACACCCCAGCTCACAGTGGTATGATGGGAGTGAATTCTTTCAGCAGCCAACTAGCAGTCAATGTGTCAGAGTCATCACAGGGTAATGACCAAGGTATGTTAGTGTTCCAGAGATACAACAGCCTTTTTCACCTCAGTGTCAACAAGTCCTGACTTACATTGACTTTAGACACCTTGGTAATATTTCACAGTCCCTTTACCTAATTGATCTATTTGGCTGCTCTTTGACAATCCTACTGTAAAACACCCCACCCCCTGCTTACTTGGCATGGTAGTGAATTACACTACCAGCATAAAGTGCCTACATAAGGTACCATGCGGTTGCTTCAAATAGTTATACATCTGTTGTGTTGGAAAATGAGAAACATTCAGTCATTATACATAAACTTAAAATGTGTTTGACAGTCCAAATCTATGAAAGAACTGAAAGGTAATGAGTAGCAAACTAAAGAATTTATTCTACAGACTCAAAACCCCCGCTAGTTCACAAATCATCATGTCTTAGATGGGTTATCAGTGCTTCCTCATTGTATTCTCTGTTCTCTAATTTCTCAATAAACTTAAGCTTAATACTTTATATATAGTTCCTTTTGAATGTTTAAGTTGTTTACAAATGAACTTTTGTGACAAATTAAACACATGTGTGGGATACCTTAATGTTCCACATGAAATGTAAGCTCATTTTTATCCCTCCTGTGGAGTGTGTAATTGTCATCTCCATTGCACTAAATATTTATACATTCATATGAACACAGTGAGCTGGAATTTGTTGGGAAATTCCAGCAGTTCTTTAAAGAATGGCTGGGAATTTTCTGCCAATATAGTAATCCCAGCCTTGGTAGCTATTTAATAAATTGGTGATGCTCTTTAGCATTAATTCCTCTACAGTGCTATAATATTTTACTTCTTATAGAGGCCAGCACAGTTGTCATGATCCCAAAACAACTGAAAAATCTACCTTGGATATTTGTCCTGACATAGGAAAATGAGTCCATTCATTTTAGCTGATTGGTGATCAAGATGTTTAATGGAACAATTAATAAAGGTGTGATAATATTTTACTATTCTACAATGATTATCTTGGCCAGCAGTAATAATCTGATTTATTTTGCCATACAAGATCCACAAATTGAGGAGGAAGTGCAAGTTATCGTGAATTCAAACCGATCAAAACAAAGTATCCAAGTAATACCATTTCCAGAATTACCATTGCAAATTGAGAATAGCTCATTCATGAAAGGGATCATCCAGCAATAATATTGTCAATCAGCTGAGATGAAATAATTTCACTTGCTCTGATTAATTATTATCACCTGAAGTTTGAGTTAGAAATTGTTCAAGTGTTTTAGTAATGTTACAACATTAATAGTATAGTTTTATGGTTTTTCATTTTTACCCTTTTACTTTTTGTGGTGGACATCAACAAGAAGGATGTTTCATACTTCTGATATAGGATGTCATGAAGAATAAACAGTTAATCATAGCAAGTTTACCTACTAATAATCCACAATGATGATCAGAAAATAGCAATCAATATATATGATGTTAATTAAAAGTTATGATTATGTTTCATAACTTCAACTTACATATAGCTATTGAAACAAGGGTTGCAAAATAATGCTCTTTAGTGAGATGTGCCTGAGATGGAATTTTAAAGGTTATGCAGATGTAATAAACATGCTCCTTCTTGGTCGATGTGCCATTTTGAGATACTTCAAATGCTAAAAGTTCATTCTCCCTCCTGCTTCAGGTGGTGAATCAGGAGTGTTGATAATTACTGGTATAATTGAATGTGAGAGCAGCAGATAGCATATGATTGAAAAATTCTTTTGTATGCTGTATCATTGAAGGAAAAGGAACTGTGCTGCTTATCAGATAGTCATGGCACAACAGAAGGCAGCAGCCAATCAACTTGATATTTGAATATAACATTTATTGTAACTCCTCAAGAGAAAAAAGTGACTTGCATTTAAACGGAGCCTTTTGTAGCCTTGGGATGTCCCAATATACGGCAATGAAGTACTTTTGGAGTACGGCCACTATTCTAATGTAGAAAACTCAGCAGCTAATTTAAACACAGCAAGCTTCCACAAAAGAAACAAAGTGGTAATGACCTGGTGGTCTGCTTTAGTGATGTTGATTGAAAGATAAGTTTTGTTCAACAGACTGGAGTAGCTTGTCATTGAATTGATAATGGATATACAATGAATATAAATTGGATATACATTGTAAATTAGACATACATTGTACATGTAATATACATTGGATATACAATTAATATAAAGCCATTAGATTTTTTACATCCACCTGAGAGAACCTGCTAGGCCTTGGGTTAATGTTTCATCTGAAAGTAGGGACCACTTATAGTATAGTTTCCTCTCAGTATTGCATAATGCATAGGAAGAGAAGTTGTTGTATGGCCACTCAAATTTGTTCTGCCATTCAACAAGATTATGACTGATCTGATCATCTTGACACCTCTATCCTGCTTGACCTCCATAATCCTTGATTCCCCATTCCAGTCTTGAATATGCACAATAATTCAGGATCTACTGCTGTCTAGAGTATAATATTTCAAAGATTCGCATCTCTCTGAGAGATGAACTTTTTCCTCATTTCAGTCTTAAATGGGAAACCTGTTATGAGGATATGCTTCCTAGTTCTGGATTCCCCCACCAGGGTAAGCATTCACTCAGAATCCACCCTACAAGCTCTCTCAGAACCTTACATGTTTCAATTAGATTACCTCTCCTTCTAAACCCCACAAACAATAAATCCAATCTGCTTAATCTTCCCAGTAAAATAACCACCTTATCCCAGGAATCCATTTTGCACTGATGTGTCTACGTGCTGGATGAAGTCAGCGGGTTGATCAGCAGCATCTGGGGGGTGGTGGGGGGGGGGAGGAGGAGGGAAGGAATTGTCAATGTTTTGGTTTGACACCCTGCATCAGGACTGGTGCAGGACCTTGACCCAAAATGTTGACAATTCATTCCCCGCCCTCCCCCCCCACAGATGCTTCATGACCCGTTGAGTTCATGCAGCAGATTGTTTGTTGCTCCAGATTCCAGTATCTGCAGTTTCTTGTGTCTCTAGTTTTGGAACTTGAACCCACAAACCTCTGACTCTGAGGCGAGAATGGGCAATGTTTCTAAATACTACTTTATCCAATCTAACCGTGGAAGTATCACATTAAGAGATGCTTGCTTGGAAATTCATGACCAATTGTTAGTACTGACTGTTCTGTGCAGTTGTGTCAGTGAGTTGTACTCAGCCTCCAGAATTCTTTCTATTAACTTTAATAGAGTGAGTTTTGGACGTGGAATGGAATGCATTGATGCTACCATTTAGTGAACCTAGCATGAACAATGAATGATGAATTTCAAGCCGCTAGTCTTAAATATTTTTGGTCAAAAAAATCTGATTTTAAAACTAAAAGCACATTAGTCATTTTTAGCAGTAAATTATACCATTGAGTCACTCAGAGCAGTTCTTATAGCTTTAATCTAAATTACTTTCAAGAACAAAAGTAATCTTTCAACAGATTTACTTTAACTTCTTGCAAAGCATGATAAAATTTAGAAAATCGGTGCTAAGGTTTCTGAAAGGAGCCTTTCAAATATTGCAATGTAAACTTTTGTTTTACAGTAGGGTACAGCCGTAACACAAGTAGTGTTTCCCCGCGTGGCTACGTTCCCAGCAGCACCCCTCAGCAGTCCAATTATAACACAGTCAGCAACAGCATGAATGGATATGGTAATGCTGCAATGACCAACCTGGGGGTACCAGGCTCTCCTGGATTTCTGAACGGTTCATCAGCCAACTCTCCCTATGGCAGTAAGTGTCTGCTTTACTGGTACAATATAAGCAGCGGCTCCATGTGCAGTTTTATATTGAATAAAAGCTTGCATTAATTTTTTTATTTTTTTTTGTGAGATGTCAGCTGCTGGATAAAAGGAGGGGTGACTCTGGAGGCTGGACATAAATAACTAATAAATTCAGACTTCATTGAGCATTAGGTGTCTGTGTTCCAAGCCAAAACTGATTGAAAGTACATTTGCTATGTAAATATATGACAAACAGTCCATCAGAGAAGAGTTTGCCTATTATCCAGAGAGTGGCCTAGCTGGGACATTTTTTTTATTTCTAAATTTTTGTAATATATCTAAAATTGTTTTAAAGGCCTTCTCTACTACGCCTTGTGTACAGTGCAAACCGAAGTCTCAGCCTGATTATTTTTGCTTTGTTGCAGTAGTGCCGTCAAGCCCTACCATGGCAGCCTCTTCGGTCACCCTCCCTTCAAACTGTAGCAGTACACACGGCATTTTCTCATTCTCACCTGCCAATGTCATCTCTGCAGTGAAACAAAAGAGTGCATTTGCTCCTGTTGTCAGGCCTCAAGCCTCTCCTCCACCATCTTGCACCAGTGCAAATGGAAATGGACTTCAAGGTGAGCTAGTATCCTTCATTTCCTGATCCACCTTCAGGCATGCTCATCCCATACAATAATACACATTAAAATTCACAACATCTTTCCCACAGAGGAAAGCAAAACAAAATATTGCAATTGTATAGTCTGCACTGGCGAATCAATTATCTAATTAAGCCAGTAATGCACAAAATATGTTGAAGCCGGACCGTGGCCAGATGCACTTTGTTTTGTAATCAGAGTATGTGTGCTTCTATAGTCCTTGTCAAAGTTTCACCTTTCTTTGTTTCATCTTTAAGCATGCGATGGAGCTTTATTGAAATGCTTTGGTGTTCCTGACACTATATTTGTACCCTTTAGGAGAGATTTTGAAATAATATAATTTGGAGAACTTCACAGATTTCATTGCAGCTTGATTTCGCTTCATGCATTTTCACGATTTAGGCACGAGAAATGCTTCAAACTGCAATTAGGTGTGACCTCCAAAGTTCTGCGCAGACTTGAAGCTGCAGTAAATGTTATCCAGAAGACAAAAAGACTTCTGTGTCAGTAATATTTGTAGGTTAATTTGATATTATTCTGGATCTGGTATTTGCCTTCATGAGCTGACCGTTTGTCCAGTCTCGATGTTTAAGTCATTAAATCAAGTATGAACAGAACCTTATTATAACACCCACTTATGACCATCTGAAATGTCATTCAGTAAAGAAAGTACTGAATAAATATATAGATCAGACTCTGAATGCATACAAATTCAATATAATTTCCTTTGAAATTATTTGCTCATGGTCTTTGTTGTGAACTTCTAAAGTAACCCAGAAATATTATTTCAACATTTCAGTAAAATAATGTCAACTTGTATTGAAAAATATGGAATAGATAAATAATGCATGAATATTAACAGTCCCATACACCATTTAAACCTTTGTTGGCTAGTTTACTGAAAATGTCTTTGGCTTCTATACCTCATCATGATAACTAAATGTGAAATATGTAATATTCAAGGGATGTTGTGAATGCTTATTCTATGAATGGTCTTGGACATCTATGACATGCATTGTTTGTAGGCCAAGAGTAAGGTTAAAAATTGAACAATTCAGCAAAAGATAAGAAATGTAAATGCTATGTGCTTAGTGCATAGTAGTTTGAGGTACTGGAGACTACTGATCTTAAACAGCCGTTCGCTTAGAACCACAGTTGTTATGATAAAATGCAATTAACAGAAAGCAAAAATTGAGGTCCCCAGCTAAAGTCAAAGTGCTGGGAGAAAAGAGGCAAGGTTGCTAAGATTTCAATTTAAGGAACCTGAGAAGTGTCTGGTCCTTGACTACTGAGTGAGTTGGTCCTGTCTGACGTTACCAGAACTGACCATGTTGTTTCTCACCTGTCAGCAGAGGCAACCTCCAGGGAGTCTGGACCACTGTATGCCATTAACAAAACGCTAAGAGAAATATCACACATGTGGTAGGCAGTATGCTGTTCACCTAAAATGTCAGAATGCTCCTCTTTTAAAAGTGAAGTCTTTGTAGGCTGTCTTGTTAAAAAGCACATTTCAGTTTTTTTAGTCTGGACCTGCATGAGCCATACTAAACAGCTGCAGACAACAAAGCTCCGTCCTCAATTCAGTAACTTGCTCCTACAACTAGCATTTGGAGTTTAAATCTATTTAGAGCTAATACCATTTATACACAGATGAATTGCCAATAGTATTTCCTTTTCTTCTGTTTTAGGTATGTCTGGGCTCGTAGTCCCTCCAATGTAAGACCACATTTGTTTACCTAGAGCAACACCAAGATTCTGAGGATGAACTTCAGGGGACGTTCATTACATCAGAAGATGCTGTTAGAAAATTATGAGCAACATTGAAAAAAAAATCATCAGATCCTTCTACTGTTAAGAACAAAAAAAAATACATTATTACTGAATTTACTCAAACCATTAGGAAATGATCTGCAAGCAACCTAATTCTTCATGAACGATTTCATTTTATTAACAGAACTTCCTCATATTTTCACATTTCTCTATCTTGAAGAAACAAAAAAAAAGCAATGCCTATTTTGTATAAAGTTTCAGATGACGTCTTGGCTATGTCTAGTTCTTGCTATGTGTTGGGAGAAACGTTGTGGACGCACCATTTTGATTATCATGAAACACGGTTGAAATATTCCTCAAGCAGAACATTTTTCAGTACTATATTTAGATTCACAATGGTTGTGTATCTCTATAATGTGAAATAATTTTTCTGGGGGTGAGTAAGGGGCCAAGGAGGTATAAGCCATTGAACTGGAAGGAGAAGATGAAATGTATGATTTAAGAAATGGGGACTTACGGAGGGCTAGGGGAAAATTTATCATGCTTAAATTCATCTTAAAAAAATCCTGAAGTTTGTAACTTATTGTAGTTAGAAATTGTAACTTTGATATTGCAAAAATTCTTCTCTTGCCTTCAACAAGCACACTGACAGAGATACAAAAGCTACTGTCTGTTGGTAAAGACTATACTTCCACTGCTAGAGCTTCCTGTTAAACAAGTGTGATCTGCAATGTTTTTTCAACTTTTGCTAGCACTGTATACTATTGCATTCTTAGGCTACTGTGAAGTCTATGTTCCTTGTACCAGAAAGTTGTCCTTTGACTTCTAGATCCTTCTCCCTAATGTGTTTTGTATGTGGTTATAAAATATTGTAGAATTTTGTGATTTTGCCAAAGTTGTAGCTAAATATTTATACACTTGTCTTGAATTTTTCAGATCCACTTAATATTAAGGAGAGAGGTTTTATTCCTTATGAAGTCTGTAAGGAGTAAAATAAGTCCTAGTCTTCATTGCTACACTTTCTTTCACATAAACACAGTCACTGAACAATTTTTTGTAACATACCAATATAAATATTGTATTTATCTTTGAAATTTTGTATATTGCTTTCCTTCATTTTATTTTATCTTGTATGTATTTGTTTGTCACGGCCAGGTATTGTGATGCCTAAGGAGCATTAAGCCAAGAACATTTGCCTTCATCTATTTCATTTTATAAGATTGCTTTGTCCATATGTTTCATTTTTACTAGCGGAATCTGTTGATTTGTTCAGACCTTTCGTCCATTTTTTTATTTGAGAAAAATCAAATTCATTGTTTATTTTTATATAATTTTTAAGTTATCTGAACAAATAATTTTGAATAAAATTGTTGTTGTATAGTCAAAAGAAATTGTTTGTGCCACATGGCTGTAATGAATAATAGTAGAAAACGTGCATGTGCAGCAGCCACAGGATGATCCAACTTGTGGTTGTAAATTATTTAGAATGTAATATTCATTTTTAGCTGCCACCCATGGATTTGCCACATAGTAAAAATGTATTTACTGGAAAAATTTGGAGGCCTAAAGTCAAAATGGAAACTTCAGTTCATCTGGTAAACTGATGTTTGATTAAAAGATTGATAACAATTAAATACAGAAAGACTTCTCTGATGCCTTAACATTGGAGTTCTTGACAGTAACTTTGGTGCCACTCTGTCATTGGTTTACACCACAATTGATAATCATCACTGCAGCTGTCAAGGATGATCTATGGTGTAAAAAGCACAAACTTTGTACAAACACTTACTCCAATCCCCCGCAAGCCTCCACTCTGTTGTACCCTGCAAGTCCTCAGAATGGAAGTATTGTACTGCAGTGTCTGGAAGTGGAAATTTCTTTCCCAATATTTCATGCCTGACAGTGCCCAAGTCTGTTTGCAAAGGCAGAAAATAAGGACATCATTTGACCATTTTTGTGCCTTTGCATAGCACTGTGTGATTTGCTAAAGCTGCATGCAAAATGCTTTGCAAACTGCAGCAGCATTGGAGGTTGAGTCGCAATGGGGAACATATATTGTCATTCTGGGCAAAATGCACATTTAGTAACAGTTATTTTGTTTAACTCAAAAGTAAAAAAAAAAGTATCACATGTGCTGAATGTGCAACACATTTACTCTGTGATAGCTTCATACATCATATTTACATGGAAATGTCTCAGAGATTTTTCTCATATCTGAGAATCTTGTTCCAAAAGGAAGTCATGTACATGTGGAAAATAATTGCAAGATTCATCATTACTGCAGTATGGTTTTGTGTTTTAGATTAATTAGTCAATGCACTCATTGCTTCCTTGTCTTCAATCTTAAAGCTTCACTACATGGTAGAAATAACTGTTAAGAAAATTACAGTAAGATTGTTTTATCTGTACATTTTTCAGATATTTAACTGTATAAAAAAACTGTTCATTTTACACGATATTTAATTAAAGTATTTCTTGTCTGTGAATTACTTTTTCAGTAATTTAATATGAGGTCTCAGAATATGTGTTGAAAGATGTGCTTATATAAATATAAGGAAGACCAGCAAAACAGTTGAGGTCATTTTCTAATTATGTTTTTTTAAGATTTTTTTCTTCAAAATGGTTAAATTTCTGCATGTCTCCATGAGCCTTGAGTGTTTTATTTTTTAACAGTACTATTGCTCTGTGCACCTTTTACATGCTTCAGACACAGCTTTAATCTCAGTTTTATTTAAATTTCAAAATACAGTTTCTGTATTCAAGTGCAAATATATTTAGGATATAGATTTGACCTACAGAAGGGACTTTTTGTGATCTCAAAAGCTTGTCTTGTACCTAAAGAAAAATCCAAGTTAGTTCTAATAAAGTTATCAAATAATTACCAAAGTGTGAAGACTATGTTTAGACAGTCTGACGTGAAGTTTGGAGCATTTTTAAATACACATAATAAAAGGAGTTAGAAATGAAATACATAAAGGTTTATTTACGACTTTTAAACCCATATTCTCACTGTGATGTGGACATTTTTTTTAAACAAGTCAGTTGACCTCTGGCCTATTTTTGTTGTTTTTCAATGATTAATCTGAATATGACATCTTCAATGGAAAATTCAATTACTGCTGTAAACTGAAAACTCTAGAAGAAGATACAATACCATTCCCTTGGAAAACTCAGGACTCTGGCCTTGTCCTTGTCTTACATATTTTGATTCTTGAGTGGTTGAGGTTTAACAGTCATAATGTCATTTGGTGCTACAATATTAAGACCGTTAAACCAATAAATAGTAAATTATCCGTATACTAGTAATGAGCAAATTAAACATTTTATGTGTGCTCAGCAATGCCAACATGTAATACTTTGTCAAGTGTGGTGAAGCAAAAGCTGTTTCCTCTTTACGTAATGGGAAAACTGTAATAAAATATATATCAGGCAAATGTCAAAATATTTCATTTGTCAGATCCATCTTGATGTGAACTTTTATAATATCATCCTTTAGAAATATTCTTTTTCAGATCAGCTACATTTACATTTCTTTACTTCTCAACATATATCAGAAGATGTGTTTTGACATGTTTTGGCTTTATAGTCTGCTAAAGTATACAGTGTAAATTAATGCTGGCACATGTTGCTCCTTAATTGGTTTTCTCAAGAATAAATATGCATAACTTATTTTAGTAGCTAGTGCATTTGGCTAATGACATACATACATTTTTGTATAAAGATGCACATTTCTATTAGCAATACATTAATTTGGGCACAGAACTGCTTTGCAAGTAACTCACACAATGGCAAAAAGAGAACAAAATTCTGAGAGGTTAGCAGAAGTCAACCTTTGCAGGATAATATAACTCCATACTCCCGTCCAAGAACAAAAGCTTGTGTTTATGCATCTGCCACTTACAGTAAAGCAGCCTTTTAAAGTTAGCAACCTTTTAAAGATTATTCAAAGCACTTGAAATGGGCTTCAATCTAATGCCTCATTTCATTGCATTAAACAGCCTATTTAATAAAGAATCAATATATTCAAAGGGCAAGGTTATCTTTTGTCTATAAGGGGTGGCATCAGTTTGAACCCTTTATAGTTCAAATGCTGAAAAAGGCATCATGAAATCTATACTCATCAACTAGGTCAACTAGAGCAATAAAAAAGACCTCTGTAAGAATAGCTGCCCTCCTTAATCAAGAATTATAAACCTTATCTGGCTCACAGAGTAGCCACAAATAGTGGGTCGGGAAATGTCAATTTCTCATCAAGGCAACACACCCAAATGATGATTTTCCACAGAATACATACAATTAAGAGGATGTAGATAGGCAGCATCGGTGATTTAGAGCGATCACTGCTTATTATGTCAATGGGAAGCTGAGATCTCGCTGTAAGCAGATAATGACTATTGTTGATACCAAAAGTGTCAATATGCCAAAGAACGATTTCTGAATGTGAGCCCTTGTGCGTTTTTTGACTTTTGCTGATGCTAAGACTTGATAGCCGTGCATCTGCCAAATGGCATCACATACAGCACCTCACAATTAACAGAGTGAATAAATAGCACAAAGAGTGGAACTTCTTTATATTCTTTGAGACAATTCCCTGTTTTTACCCTTCAAGGATTTCTTTTATCTTTGCAAGAGCTGGCTTTTAATGAAATCTAGACTCATCAGAGGAAATCAAAAACCTCAAATCAGATTACAAATTGATTTTTGGTCGCTTGTCATTAAGCAGTGCATTGCCTTGTGTTCCATGGCAGAAGTAACTGTATGTCATCCAACAGTTTGAAAACAACTTGTATGTAAAGTAATTAAATAAAGGTCAGGAATGAATTTACATACTCTGTATGTAACTTACAGTACTTTCTACCAAACTATGGTTGAAACATTAAAAGTTATGTCATAGCTTATAATTAACACAATTATTTTATAAGATAGCTTTTTCTGTACACTTTTACTAATTACTCATTTTATTGTAGTATCATTCTGGAAGGTTATTGATTCTTTGAAAAGCACATTTAATCGTGTAATTATCTTCTGATGTAATATTTTTTACAACCAGAAATATGAAATGACCATTCTGTTGTTAGATACTAATGGATATTCCATGTCATATTTGTACTTGGCTACTAAATATTCATAACTTCCACATCAATAATGCTTCATAATTAAGATAAAGAATAGTTAAAAACCATGCAGTTTCAGCTCATTTAAATTAAAGCAAAGTTTGCAATGTTCGATAATCACATAGAATAGGCAATGCTGGAAAAATCTAAAAGCTATTGCTATTAAAATAATGAACTTATCCATTTTCAGGCTTTGAATGCTCTGCTTGCTTTTATAATAAAATATAACAAAATGTCTTATTGATTGGAAGATACCCTTGTTGTACCGAGAAGCTTTACTTAGAGAGGACTTCAATTATTTGTATGCATCATCCAATTCTTTCAATAACCTACAAAAAAAAGCCATAAATCTTGCACATCTATGTAAGATCCCAAAGGAAACCAGATGTATCATTGTGGCTGTATGTGAATACATGCCGTAGATTTATACCAAAGATATTTGGCTGGTACACCTTAAATAGACAACACTATTCTTGTAAGTAGAGATCTAATTCTGAATTCAAAATCAAATTTGCACGTTATCAAAAACTCAGTGTGAAAGTTTTACTGAACAGTCACAGCCACTTGAAAAAAACAAATACCA
>JARFYF010000012.1:24959321-24969729 GCA_030265395.1 Rhina ancylostomus | reverse complement strand
TGAATAATGGAAGAAATTCCAGATCAGAGGATCTAGGCGGACAATGGTGGATTGATTAAAACTGGGGATGGGCAAAAAGTCATAATTTTAGCATTACGTGTTTCTTAGATTGCTATAGAATCTGGAGGGGAGGTTAGAGAAAAGGATGGGGAAAGATCACATAGGGATTTAAAAATATGCATCAAAAATTTAAAACTGTGGTGTTGCCAGCATGGGAATCAATGAGTAGAGGACTGAGGGGTGAACCAGATACAGCGCAAGTTAGGGGTACAACAGAGTATTACGTGGACACGTGATTACAGAGGGTGGATTATGGGAGGCCAATCAGAAAAGTACTTGAATTATTCACACCTAAAGGTAACAAAAGCTTAGATGGAAGCTGCTGGCATATGGATAAGGTGCCAGAGTCCAAATCAGGAGATATTTTTAAACTGTCCGGCACTGAAATCAGACCACAGTTTGAGCATTGCATCATGGTCTGTTCCCCAAGGGGTGTTACAATTCTGAAAGCAATATAGAGAAGTGATATAAACTGTACCCTTATTGGTGTGTAAGGAAAAAACATCGTCATTGAGTCCTACAGCACAGGCCTTTCAGCCCACCACATCTATGTTGACTGCTGTACCCATCTATGCTAATTCCATTTCACTGCATTAGGCCCATAGCCTTCTATACCTTGGCAATTCAACTGCTTGTCCAAACGCTTCTTAAATATTGGGAAAGTGCCTGCTTCCATCAACCCTTCAGCCAGATTCCAACCACTCTGTGTGGGGAAAAATATCCCCCTCAGATCACCTTTACACCCAGACTTCTCACCTTAAACCTGAGAAAAAGATTCTTGCTATGTACCTTATCTATCCCCCTCATAATTTTGTATTGGATAATCTTTCAGCCTCCTTCAATTCAGGGAAAACAAATCCAGCCTATCCAATCTCTCCTAAAAACCTGAAATGCTCCAACATCTTGGTGAATCTCCTCTGTATCTTCTCCAGAACGAAATGAACTGTTCAGCCTTGAAAACAGGTTATAGAGAAGTCACTTGATGTGATATGGTAAAATATATGGAGAAAGTACATTCTGAAAACTGTTGTAAATTAAATTATCAAAACAGAACTTAGAGCTCATGAGCAAACTGTGAATGATTCAAGCCAGGAGATGCTTTCTTGTACAGAATGATCAACATGTGGGATGAACTTCCAAGTGAGTTTGTGGAAGAAAAATCTCTGGAATTATTTAAGAAACAATTAGATGTTTTGATGGTGACTGCAGGGGCTTTATGGATGGATGAACTAAGACAAACCAAATTGCCTAACTCATCTGTATCAGCGATCTCCTATAAAAATCTGCAGATTGTATAATTGACTCCCTGAAGAATTTAATCTGTATAATCAGCTTGCAACCATTTAAGTAGTCAGGATCAAATGCTCACTGTTTTCCTTATAAAGTTTATGTATTGTATGGATCCAATGTATTAATAAGTATCCAGAAGATAAACCTGTAAACAATTTTGTTTTCGTTGATAATGATTTTCTGTTTCGTGGTACAGATGTAATTATGCTTATTGCATGATGCGATGTTTGCTCTTCTAGAAAGAAAAGTTGGGTACTATTTTACTTGCTCACTTAATGTACTTCCTAACATATTAAGAAGAATGGTCAATAAATTTTGCAGGTACTTCAAAGGATTATTTCTCGATTTTAAACCAGAAATATTTAAAAAAATTTAAATAGGAGCACTTGAGACATCCAGAAACTAAAGATAATAATGATAGATGAGATTTTATTATTTGCAGTTCATATAAGAGCAACTAGTTGGATCAACCTCTGTAATGCCAAACCCCAGCACCCATTAATAACATCACTTGATTGTATGATTGAAAATGTACAAGTAAAATTAGTAATAGGTGCACTGTGTGCATACTTCACTGAGCTGGCTTAATCCCACTATTTTAGTAGTAAATTAATCTGTCGAAGTGCAAAGGACATAAATAGAAAAACAAAAAATTATGGTCAATTTTCCAAAACTGGAAAATTTCTGATGTTCTGATAATACCTAGGAATAGCAATTCTCCAAGCTCTGAATGAAGTGTCTGCTGTGTAATGTTTGAAATTGGTTTGCAAACCTGCAGTGAAAATAACAGTTAAGCTCATTAGGTTGGAGCAGGGTGGTGGATGCAATTAAAGCTGGCACATTGCAATTTCCAATCACTTAACAGCCTGAACACATGTCGCCTATAAGTCTAGCTCAGGGATGGCACTAATGGGAGGAATGCTTCACCAAACAGAGCAGAGGGCAGCAACATGGCTACACTCATTCTTCCAATGTGAAAAATGACATAAATAGATTGTAAGACATACACACACAGGATTTTCAAGAAAAGATGTATATACATTTGAATGAAAGGGTCTGCAAGGCTAGAAGGTCATAACTCCCAATGGCACTCAGATGGTTACAAGAAAGTTTACCTCTTTGTGGCATAAATCTGTGCATTTCTTTCTCATATTTTCTCTGTATGTTATTCTCCATATCACTTTTTAAATCATTCTCATTTTTTCCTCTCTGTTCTGTCTCTTTGTTCGCTCTCTTTCATTTTATCATTAACTTCAGTTGTTTCGTCACCTACACCTTTAAATATTTGCCTTTGCACATATTTGAATCCTTGTGCTTTTATGTCTTTCTATGTATGGATCTCATTGTCTCTCATTTCTCCTTTCCTATCTATCTCTAAATGTATGCTTATAATTCTGTTCCTTCTTTTATTCTTACTCAGTTGCCTATTTCTGTTTACCTATTTCTCTCTTCATTCAGGTGGAATGTTCCCATTCCGTCTTTTCCTGTTTGTCTGAACTGAGGTTATGTTCAGATGATGTTTAGAGTTTGACTTTAAATTGAGACAACTGCACTTTGACCAGCAAAATAATATTGTGCATAATTCTTTTGTCACTATAGAACAAAATGCCACTAACTCATCATGAGCAATTCATTGAATCCCCATTAACAGAGTTACTAACACTGAATACATGCATCCTTGGCATGTATTTCCTGCAATCACACCATACTTCTGTGCTGCTATATCAATGAAAATCAAACGTAACAGTTGTGCTGGAAGCTTAATGTTGACTCTGACCTTCCCTGAAATCTTAAAGCTCAATTCAATCAGGTCCAATGAAACGTCTTGCTGACACCACTTAACACCACTAACACCTGCCACTTCTCTATTAAGAAATCAGAACTCGCCCATGCTGATGTGACTTGGAGGAACTCTGGAATAGCACGGACACAAAATATACTCCAGACATGGCACTTTGATGTCCATTGTAGAGAGTGGCTTCACCGTAAGCTATTGACTGGGCTGACCAAGTCCCGAACTATAAAACTGCTAGACTGCCCATCATGACAGCAAGCATCTGTGGAGGGAGAAACTGAGTTAATATCCATCAAGACTGATGAAATATTATCAAGCTGAAACAGTGACTCAGACTGCACTACTCTTCAGCTGGTGGTTCTAGGGAGAGCAGCCTCTAAGAGCATTGCTTGGGTTAACACGTTCCTGACTTCCACACTTCTGCACTTCTGGCAGATCCCACGTGGCCCCATTCATTTGTTTGAGGTTGTTGACCTGGATGAAAATAGTAAGTGAAGGATAAGACATTTTATGCTTTTTCTTTTATTGGTGTTATTGGTTTCAATTAATTTATATCAGTTAAATATGATTTAAATGAATGTATACTTTATTTTCTAAATTTCTAAAATAGTATTTTAAATATTTTTGATTAATTAATTTTTTTCAGATATTTTTAATATCAGAGACATTTAGGGACAGTTTTTGACAGCAGGAGCTTTTAAAAGGCCATCCGGTCAATCCAGGGGCAAAACCTCCAGTTCAGGTGAACTTGAGGTCATGAAAGGTTAATACAACCATGAGGGATTGTGCAGAGGATGAGCACAAGACATGAGTTGTGTTAAGCAAGATCTGGACCAGAAGTTATATCTCTTTTTCTCTCTCTCTCCATTGATGCTGCCTGACCCGTTTGAATATTTCCAGCATTTCCTATTTTTTTTTCAGATTCTCAGCAACCACAGTATTTTGCTTTTGTAATCTGCCTGACCTCATCCTTAGCAACCTATTTTTGCAGACATGTCTGCCTCTGATGGGATTTGCAAAAATGATCAGGGGACAGATGCTGTGACAACAGAATAGTAGGTTTTCCATTTGCTGCAGGTCTTGTAAACCGATGGAGTAATGAGAGGCCCAATAATGAAAGTGCTCAGTGTTCACTTCTGGCTAGTGGAATGGAAAATCAGCCAGTCCATAGAAAATCTGGACAATCTACAGCACCAGTTTTACACTTAAGTTCACAAACTTATCCCAAAATATAATCACATCCGCAGTGTGAGGCTTTCTCTGTGATCATGTAAATATAAATAATTACTTCCAGCTCCTCCACTTTATTTCAATACTTTGTTTATTGAAGCCATGTGGATTGATAACTTCTTTGTTGTTTTTTGCCTGCCTTTGCTTTAGTATTTTAAGCTCATACATTTGAATTAATTCTTCTAACTCATCTAGTGCAGTTTGGCACCTTGGATTTTATATAAAGGACTGCTCTTTCACTGCTGCCAAACACTTGTTTAGAAAGTCTGCAGCCATCAGGAGTATATTGGAAGGATACAGTAGCCATCAGAAGGATATAGCAGCAGGGATCATTGGCCTCTGGGTGTTGCACACGTTGAATTTGAAACCCTGTTGCTCAGCAATGGCTATTCCTATAATGGATAGCACCTTTTCACCATAAGTTTAGCAGGCACAGGTGAGCCTGTCAGTCTTCAGTTAACTCCTATTGCCACTAGTTTTGTGCCATCTTGTCCTGCAAGAAAGGGAAATGTATCAGTTTGAGTTGGGTACACTGATGTCAAGCTTGAATAGTTGCTATTTGTTTAATGGTTTGAAATATGGTGTGTCAGAATTTGCTTTAGTTACACTCCCTAATCAAAATATAGAACATAGGACAGTACTGCACAGGACAAGGCCCTCTGGTCCACGATGTTGTGCCGAACTAATTAAACAAGTATTAAATGCCCACCTAAACTAATCCCTTCTGCCTACACAATATCTGTATCCCTCCACTTCCTGCACATTCATGTGCCTATCTAAGAATCTCTTGAATACCCCTATTGTATTTGCCTTCACCACCAACCCTGGCAGCGCAGTCCAGCCCCTCACCAACCTCTGCATAAGAGAAACTTGCCCCACACATCTCCTTTGAACTTGTCCCCTTCACCTTAAGTGCATGCCCCATAATTTGACATTTTGATCCTGGGAAAAAGATACCGGTGGCCTGCTCTATCCATGCCTCTCATAATCTTATAAATTTCTAGCAGATCTCCCCTCAGCCACTGCCACTCCAAAGAAAACAACAGAAGTTTGTCCAACATTGCCTTGTAGCGCATGCCCTCTAATCCTGGCAACATCCTAATAAACCTCTCCTGCACCCTCTCCAAAGCCTCCATATCCTTCCTTTAATGAGGCAACCAGAATTGAATGCAATACTCCAGATGCAAACTAACCAGAGTTTTATAAAGCTGCAACATAACTCCATGACTCTTGAACTCAATGCCTTGACTAATGCCATCTGCCTTCTTTACCTCTCTATCAACATGTGCAGCCACTTTCAGGGAGCTGTGGACTTGAACCCCAAGATCCCACTGTACATCAACACTGTTAAAGGTCTTGCCATTAATAGTGTACCGTCCCTTTACATTTGATCTCCCAAAATGCAACACCTCACATTTGGCTGGATTAAACTCCATCAGCCGTTTCTCTGCCCATATCTGCAACTGATCTATATCCTGCTGTATCCTTTGGCAATCTTCTACACTATCCACAGCACCACTACTTTTTGTATTGTCTGCGAACTAACTAACCCATCCGCAGGATCGACAATTACTTTCCTCCCACAAATGCTGCTTGACTCACTGAGTTCTTCCAGTGGATTGTTTGTTGCTTCACATTTTCCTCCAGGTCACTTATATATATCACAAACAGCAGAGGTCCCAGTACAGATCCCTGTGGAATGCCACTTGTCACGGACCTCTAGCCAGAATAATTCCCATCGACCACAATCCTCTGATTTCTATGGGCAAGACAATTCTGAATCCAAACGGGCAAGTCACCATGGATCCCTTGCACCTTAACCTTAAAATGTAAAGCGACAGTACACTGTTAATGGCAAGACCTTTAATAGTGTTGATGTACAGTGGGGTCTTGGGGTCCAAGTCCATGAGGCTTCAAGGAGGGACCTTGTCAAACGCATTACTAAAATCCATGTAGGCAACACAGACTGTCTTACCTTCGCTAATCACCATCATCAACTCCTCGAAAAACTCAATCAAGTTAGAAAGACACAACTTGCTCTGCACAAAGCCATGCTGACTTTCCTTAATTAGGCCATGATTTTCCAAGTGCTCAGAAATCCTATCCCTAAGAATCCTCTCCAACAGTTTCCCTAACACTGAATATTTTTGGCTTTGAGTCAAATCTTCAATTTAGTGTTATCCACATCATGAAACCCTGTCAGGCGACAACAGGTATAAGTTTCAAGTTTGGCTGAAACAACAAGAAGAGCTGGTTGCAAGAGATTGAATAGATATGAGGCTAGGTTGACTCCTGTTTCCCTGTAATATATCAGATTAAAGTCTGTGAGGTAAGGCAGTGGCTATATTTTTGATGACTTGACAAAACAAGATTTTGGGCTTCAGAGAAAGAACAACTCTCAGAAGAAGAGCTCACAGGAAAGTTGGAAGGCAAGTGCCTTCAGAAGCCAATGCAGTTCCCAATGGATCAGCAAAGAACCAGGTTATTCGAGTTTGTTGTATAACTGTAATTGTTTCCAATTTTGATATTTAGAAATAGAGTTGCATTTGGAGAATGCACACAAACCTGAATGAGGTGGAATCATTTAATTAAGATTAAAAGAGAATTGGCATCCCTGGGTGAGCTCAAGTTCCGATGGGAACAGTATGGTTTGCAACAATGGGAAGTAAGTTATTAGATTGAGCCTCTGGTCTTTTAAAGGAGTTTAGTTTGCAGCTAAATGGAATAGATTGTTGAACCAACCTCTGCATTATATAAAAAAAGGAATGCTTGTACGTTTTCAACTGAGAAAAATAGAAAAGTGGGCAATGTCTTGATTACAAGTTGAATAGAAGATTTGGGTGACAAGGCGGAACAGTTGGGTGGTAATATTCAGAAATGTGCAGGGAAGAAGTTAGGAGCGTGCACTGCGGCAACGTTACATCATGGAGGTAGCCATCTGTGTCTACGTTCACAGAGCTGTCAAACTGTATGGGTGGATGTACAAGCAGGTGTACAGCAGAAACAGTATGTGGACCACAAATCCAGAAAATAACAGAAGCTTTAATATCCTAGCATGCTCTGAGAATGTACAAGCTGTGATACCAAAATGACAGAGAGAATGATCAATAGATAGAATGATAGAGAATTCTTTTTCTTCCATGTATTTTCTTCTTTGATCTCTGGTGGTTTTTGAGGGTATTTAATGCTATAATATTTACAATACTGTCATTTAATAGAGACCCACACCTTGAGTTTGGACCAAGAGCCTTTAGAAATGCTAATAGGGAAAATTATTGAGTAAGATAAAACCCTTAGAGCGTTGAATTTTATGTTGATGTGTTTGAAGAGAGAGCAGGTGTTAGGATACTTTTTAAGATTGTATTGCCACCTGGAATGTAACCCCATTCTTAATGTGTAATTCCATTGAAACTGTCTTTCCATTTGAAAACCTATTCTAGTGAAACTTGTAAACCCATTGGAACTATTGAAATTGTGTTTGACCACCTGGAATGTCATTTGGAATTGTGGGTTTGTATGATTTTAAAAATGACATCAAACAGCTGATACAGAAACAAGACAGGTAATGGGGAGAGAGCTAAACCTTGCTTTCTTGGAGGAGGAGAGATGCTGAGCACCGAAATTAGTATCATTTCAAATGGAAAGCTGGAATTTCTGTTGTTTATGGTAAGTGAGACAGTGCCCACATGGATTCACATTAGATGAGCAATCTCCAGTCACTGTAAACTAATGGAGTCCTGGCTAGGGGAAAAGAAATCAGAACAGAAAAGGTTACAATCCATGCCTCACATTTGCACCATGGGAAGATAGTTTACCTGATTTATTTTACCTATGTTCTTTTGTTCCTCAGTTGAACCAGATAGAGTTGGTGACACAATATTATCATCAACTTGTTTGCAGTAGGTTGCTGCAGAAACACATTTAGTGTTTTCTCTTTATGAGGAAACTTTAAATTCAGTGGTCCATTTTGTCCACACAAAACCACCCCCTATTACTTAGCCTGATGCCAATCTTTCTCACAAACACATTTGTATTTTATGCAGCAGAATTACAAAGATATTAGAAAAGGAACCAAAACTTCAGGAAAGTACAAATGACGGAATGTGGACTATAATTTGGGACATTCCACCTGGGCTAGTATGCTCTCTTATATCTTCTTAGCCTTGCAGTTTGACAGTTATTCTGATTGAGATTGAACAACTATTGAGTGGTGCCACAATAACAACCTCACAATTAATGTCAACAAAACCAAGGAGCTAATTGTTGACTTCAGAATGGGGAAGTTGGGAGACCATGTGCCAGTTTTCATTGGTAGGTCAGAGGTGGAGAGAGTAGCAACTTCAAATTCCCGGGCATTAACATCTCGGATGACCTGTCCTGGGCCTAGCATATAGATGTAATCTTGAAGAAGGTGCGTTAGTGCCTTTACTTTCTTAGAAGCTCGAAGCGGTTTGGCATGTCACCAAATACCGTAACAAAGTTCTACAGATGCACCGTCGAAAGTATCCTGACTGGTTGCATCATGGTCTTGTATGGCAATTCCAATGCACAGGACTGCAAGAGACTGCAGAGACTAGTGGGCACGGCACAGCCCAGTCCATCATGGGCATAATCCTCGCCAACATTGACAGCATCCACTGGAGGTGCTGCCTCAAGAAGGTGGCATTGTAAATCAAGGATACCCCCAACCAGGTCATGCCGCCTTCTTGCTGTTACCATCAGGCAGCAGGTACAGAATCTTGAAGTCCCACACCACCAGATTCAGGAACAGCTAGATTCCTACAACCATTAGGTTCTTAAACCAATCTGCACAACCCTAACCCTACCTCAGCAATAGAAAACTATGGACCACCTCTTGCACTAAGATGGACTTACCTCTGGTTGTGTCTTTTTTTAAACTAAGATCTTGCTTTTACAGTCTTTTTTTCTCTTTCTTCACTGTCTTGTATAATTGATGTATAATTTTACATTCTGTGTGTTGTCTGTACCTATGTACCTGTGATGCTGCTGCAAGCAGGCTTTTCATTGTATCTGCATCTCAGCTTACTTATGCACATGACAAGAAAATTCAACTTGCCTTGATTGCTACTTTAATATGTTACACATAGAATGTATTGCCTATTTAAGGGGACCTTTTGTAAAAGCCCCATGTGCAGGCAGGAATTTCATGCAAGTAGCAATGTATGTAAAATTGCAGATTTGAGTCAAGTCCTCCAAAAAAACCTTATCTTCTGAGACTCTGTGAAGCTAGAATAGATGTACATATCATGGTTTGGTTTAATAGTGTTGGAGGTAATGGTGTGGGAATGGAGGTAGCCAGGATCACTTCTGCTCCTCTGTAACACATAACATAGAAGTGTGGTGGTTTGGACCGAGGAAACATTTCTGAACATTGTAACATGACGACATTAAAGAAGGCCTCGAACTTGGTAGGAAGGACAAGTGGGACTCCCCAGAACAGTGTGCAGCCTTTGGAAAAGAGCTCATAAGGCAGTCCAAAGTCAAATACACACAGATATTAAGTTTAATCACTTTGGCTCTGCAAGAAATCAAGTTGCAGGAACTTATTTTGCAACCAAGTTATAAGAGTTCTTGTATTTTTGATGTTTGAGTTATAAAACAACATTTGGAGGACAGGCTTAAACCTAAACTGCAGAATTATGTAATTAAGGTTAAAAGAGAGCTCCTTAAATTGTGTGAAGCTTGAAGAATTACTATTGTGGAATTATGCAGTGAATCAACAGATTGTTGATTGGCAAGGTGTGACAAAGTGAATAGCAGCTAAGGCTGGTCATGCAATTGGTAGGTTACAGTTTATGAAGGCATTGACTACTAACATGAGGTACTTGTGCCTCTGCAGTTGATTAATGGCATTGACTTCCCAGGTCTCTTCTCAAGGTCTTCTGATGGTGCAGATGGAGTGTCCTCTTTCCCCTTGTGGATACATTTCTCCGTCTCTTTTCCATCTTCTCCACCATGGTTTGCCTGAAGACCTTGAAGTTTGATGCTTCGTATGTAGCTGTCCCTTCTGGA
>JARFYF010000012.1:24908253-24921466 GCA_030265395.1 Rhina ancylostomus | reverse complement strand
AGTTTGGCACAACATCCTGGGTTTAAGGGCCTGTTCCTGTGCTTTACTCTCCTATTTCTATTTCACTTTTTTTGGAGAGTTACAACATGGTGATGTTTATTGCTAATACCAAACCAGAATCCCTACAAACAAACAAAAGTCATAAAATTGGTGAACAAGATGTTTGAGACAGCAATAGGTGGCTTCAACACAGAAATTAACACTAAGGTGGGACCTATATGGCTTTTAATGTCAAGATAAGCTGGATCCCATCCACAGAGGGTAAGAGTCCAAAAGCTTTGTCAATGACCTTTATCTCCTCCCTTCAGGCTAAGCCAGTGCTGAATAAGAGATTGGCCCATATGGGTTGGAGATATCATCAGTGCCTCACCAGGTTGGGAAAGGCCAGCCGCTACTTGTGGACATGGAGACCCCCAAAGCCTAAGCCAACTCACGAGCAGAGACTATAGGAAATCCGCTAGATTTGTCATTAACAATGTTTCATTATAATAATCACATCCCCTTTACCATCTGTGCTGCTCCATCACCAGAAAGTGCTTTGGGCATGGGTTTCAAATCCAACAATCTTCCGTTTTGTTTTTTTTTCAGGGGATGAGGAAAGAGTTGCTGTCTCGCTTCCCTGGAACACTATCAATTGGATCAGGAGAAGTAAATGGAGAAAGAGGAGCTGGAGTAGCAGGAAGGAAAGATGAAATGATGAAGACCACTGTGCATTACTGTACCTGGCACTGCACAGCAGCACCTCAGAGACTGGCATTGCAAGCAGTGACCAAATTAGGTTTGATGGAAATACAACAGGTACTTGTGAGCTCCAGCCAGGCATGAGGTGTGGAGAATCTGGTACAGAAGCTTGCTAGAGTTTGGTCAATTTGTTCTTACTGGCCATGGGAACTCTAAGGACCATGATTGGGATGTTTTCAAGACTAGCCTGATGTGGATGCACATTGCAATGATGATTAAGTTGTCAGATCTACCTGGCTGAATGCAGGAGATGATGAGGAGAATGGAGGAGTCTAATCTAGTCGGTCTTAATGCTCTCACAAGAGCACGTACCTGGGCAGGAGACCACAACCTTCAGGCTAGAGCTCATGCACACTTCTTTGCAAGGGCTTGGCTATAATCTCACTGTACAGCACCAAATGGTGTTGTGAAGAGCAGGTGTGGGCCATACAAAGTCGTTCTGTCCCTGCGCAGTCTCACCCTGATCTGGTCTCTGCCACAAGGGAGCATCTTGGAAGCTTTAAAGAAACTGTGATATAGCAATATGGAAAAGCTTGATGCCCTTACAGAGCAGAGAGACGCTATGCATGATAGATTGCCACTCTCAATGGACATGGGGTTGAAAACCACAAACATCTTGTGGTTCTCCAGGAAGAAAGGATGCTGCACATCAGCAGCCAGCTGTTTCCCATGAATAGAAAGATGCCATTTGTGGGCAATTTGTTCTCCTACATGACCAGTAATATGACACACAAGTAATCATTTCTGCATGCACAGACACCATTACATGAGTTGAAAAGGGGCATAAGAAGCTCTACCTGGGACACAGGCAGAAAACTGGGACACCCAGCATAGCTTTACCACCAGATCTGTCAAAAAGTTTCAATATTTCTAAATGTCACTGGCATTAGAAATGTTCAAAAACTATTGAAAACATCATGCAAATAATGGAAATTTTAAATAATAAACACAAAATAAAATATTTAAAATACCTACGAATATGCAGAAAGATTACACACTTGCAACTAAATTCAATTAATTCAAAATGTAGATTAAGTAATATTTATTTAGGTCCCTTGCAGATGTTCCTCTCACTTTTCCTGCACATTGTCTGGTCTGGTACAGGTTCAATGATGGGATTCCCGAAGCAAGTGTTGTCAAATTGCCACAAATATGCCCTCCACCACTGGTCTCTATGAGGAGTCCAACATCAGAGCAGAGTGAGGAAATCACTAGTGAACAGCAGGCAGCAAATTCAGAACTTACACATTTTTGTGGGAATATTCTTGAGGGCGGTGCAGTGTGAAGGAATATCAGTAGTTCTCGAGCTCCAAAATCTGGCTCAATATTAAATGATGTGAGGGCTTTCTGATGAGTCATGATATTTTCTGCTCTGATCATAAAGCAACTGAAATTAAACCACTTGTTACTGAGCATTCAGAGCTTTTAAACACTAAGCAGCACATATAAAATAATTTAAATGCCAATAAGATACTTGCAATAATGTTAAAGCTATTTATGGCCCAGTTCTCTCAATTATTTTTCTTTCCCTGACACTTTGATCTTGTGCCAGCCCTAGTAGTTTGCAAAAACTTCACTGCCATTAATGATTTGACTTCTTTTGTTTTGGATGAAGGAAGTGTACCATGGATGTTTTGTGCCCAGTTGTTGATACCCTGCACATCTGCAGAGAGAAACATATAAACCTCAATTTGTAAGACAATTTAGAAGATCCCAGTTAAAGTGATTACAGTTCAGCAATGTACAAGGCCTGACCAACCATTATGCTGGATGATTCTCCAAATGCTCTCTAGTCACAGCATGTTATGCTTTAGGTGGTGGAAGAAAATATGCCAACATGATCATTGGCATGACTTGCTGCACCTGCCAAGATGCCACCCACCTTATGTACTGGCACATTGCACCTACCTGGCAATAGCTAAGGGGAAGAGACTTCACACATTCTGAGGTCAAGAGTGAGTCAGATGCAGAGGTGTGCCATCTGCTGTAAGAGGACCTGCTGGCAGGCTCCACAGGACTGGCACAGCCAGTGACAGAACTGCTTCGGTGTAACCCCCAGGCAGGAATCTTTCCATTCAGCTTTGCTGAACACTGTTTGAGCACAGTTTAAGCCCCTGAGCTTCTTCCTTTGTAAAGCTGCTACTGGTTAGAGAGGCCTTTGGGGCAGTTCTGAAAGGTTTTCATCCTCCCATCTTTGAAATCTTCTTTAAAACATTTTTCTTTTAACTTGCATGCACCTCTATCAGTTTTGCACTGCCACCTCTTTTCCCTGTCTTGGGCAGCTTGCAGATTTATGAATCATGCTGTAAATGTGCTGACTTTGGAAATTGAATACTTATAATATATTTGCCATTCTGGGGGGTTTACCAGCATTCCTTCACGTGGTTTACACTAAAGCTGGCTGCAGACTGTTGCTATTTGCAGAGTGATTTTGAAAGCTTAAGTCAATGAATTGCATCTTCACTGAAAATAACAACAAAGGTGTAGAGGAAAGCAAAGGGTATTAGAGGCCTAGGAAACTCCTCGAAATTACATTGGAATTGTGGCTGTTATTAACCTACACCTATCCGAATGCTGCTAAAGACACGACACAATTGTGTTTTCTACTCATTACAATGGCCTAGACTTTGCGTGTAGAACAAAGTGACAGAGCTTCCTAATGATCTTGAAGAAAGCTGCACAAAAAGATAAAGATGTCTCTCCCCGGCACAGACCTTCCAAATGGATGTTCTTTTTTCACAATGAAGAATTCTCACAGACGACACACCAAGAGAAACACAATGTTCAAAAAAAGGGGGTGAATTCTGCTGACTAAAACAGAAGGGTATTTGCTGGTGCAGTTACTTGAATTAGGTAATTGCAGATAACTCTTTAAACTAGATATTGAGATGAAATTTAGAAAGTTAAAGAGAGAGGTTAGAGTGATTGGATAGTGACAAAAATTGGTAGTAATAACTTCTGCCTGTCAGGAAGGGACAAAACATATACCTTTTATTAAGATCAGAGCGAAGAAAGGTGGCGAAAAGATAAAACAGAAGATTGAAGGTATGTGGTATTCATAACTTGATAGATGGCACAAACAGGAGTAAATGGATGGAATTTAAACAGTCATGAGAGAGTGTGCTTGTAAAGTGATTAAGGTCAGAAATTAAACATTTCAGGATACTTAAATTTCTGAAGAGACATTCAAAATGGAAAAGGAAGGCATGATAATAAAGGGTGGGATTAAGACATAAGGGAGAAAAAAAATCAAATGGAATCAGTCTAGTGAAGCTAAGAAACAAAACAGCAAGGGGTAAAACAAACATTGGCGTAGGTTGTCCATAAACCCTCAACAGTGGGGAAATGTAGCACATAGTATATATCAGGAAAGTAGAGGTGCATGTAACAAGGATAGTACAATAATCATGAGGATTCCAATCTACATATGGACAGGACAAACCAAGTTAACAGTGAAAGGATGGAGGATGAATTTATGTGCCATGTAAAAGGTGGCTTTCTAGATCAGTATATTGAGGGACCAATAAGGGAACAGGCTTTTAGTTGAATCAGTTGGGACCAGTGTCCCAGGTAGAATTGCAGATAACTCTTCAAACTAGATATTGAGGCGAAATTTAGAAAGTTAAAGAGAGAGGTTAAAGTGATTGGATAGTGCCAAAAATTGGTAATAATAACCTAAGTCTGTCAGGAAGGGACAAAACATATAAAGACAAGAATGTAGATCTCATACTGTGCAATCAGAAAAGGTTCACTAATAATCTGGTGGTTCTGAGGCTTTCAGGGAAAGGTGATGATAATATAGTCAAATTTTATATCCAGATTTAAATTGATAATTCAATTTTAAATCCAAATTAAGCAAATTAAAAAGGTATGGTAGATTAGTATTAAAATGGCTGTGGTAGATTGGGAAACAGCTTTAAAAGACGTGACAATAAATAAGCAATGGCTAATATTTTAAGAATTAATGCAAAGTTCACAAGAATATCTTTTAAGTCACAGAAAATGCAAAGGGTAAGGTGGCCCAGTTGGGGCTAACAAGAGAAGCTAAAGATAGTAGTATGAGGTCAAAGGCCTATAGTTTTGCCAAAAGAACTGAATGTCTGTTCACTGAGTGGGATCACTGACCAAGAGGAAAAGGTTAAATGCTTTAGTCATTTAACTTGATTGGCAGTCTCAAAGAGGGCTCAGATTCAATCACCTAGTCTTGCCTAGCAGCCTGCTCCACCTCACACTGCAGCTATGGGATCCAGACCCCCAGGTCGATCAATCTGATCAAACTGCAAAAGACACGGGCCTGAACATAGGTGACAGACCAGATTAAATACAACCTGGGACTGCACGTTTTAGTTAACTTTTCTATTTTGAAATTTTTTCTTACATTTTTGTCAATGGTTTGAGCATTGTGGCAAAATGTACAACATGGAATTTAGCACCCATTATGTACCATACCTCCATTTTCTTTTCTATTTGTACAAAATGAGGGAAATATTAGTTGAGATACAGAAGTGATGAATTCCATATTGATTGCTATACACAGCTATTCAAAGGCAAAATTATTCCAAAAACTTGTACTTCACTTTCAAAATTATTGGTTACCATAAAAATAAAAGGTGAAAGAATACTTAGTTTGGTTATCAGTTTGATTGTCTTGCTGTCCATTGCCTCCAATGACAGAATGCTCTTACGTTACCTTCCTATGATATGTCCTTTAGGCCTGATCCATTTAGTTTACATTAAGATGATTTTTTTTTGCTTCCCTAGTCTCATTAACTTGCATTTGTTGAAATTAAATGCCATCTGCCACTCATCAGCCTATCTTAGCTAATGTTGTACCATTAGGTAAGAAGGGCAGCAAAGACAAGCCAGGGAACTACAGGTGAGCCTGACATCAGCGGTGGGTAACTTACTGGATTCTGAGAGACAGGATCTACCAGTATTTGGATAGACATGGACTGATTAGAGATAGTCAGCACAGCTTTGAGTGGGAAATTGTGTCTCACAAATCTGTTAGTGTTTTCTGATGAGGTAATCAATGGATTGATGAGGGTAGGGCGGTGTACGTTGTCTATATGGACTTTAGCAAGACCTTTGTCAAGGTCCCACATGGTAGGCTGGTCGGGAAGGTCAGGTTGCATGAGATTCAGGGAGAGCTAGCTATTAGATACATAACTGGCTTGATGGTAAAACGCAGAAGGTGATGGTAGAAAGTTGCATTTTGGACTGGAGCCCTCTGACTAGTGGTGTGCCACAGGGATCAGTGCTAGGTCCATCGTTGTTCATCATTTATATTAACAATTTGGATGAGAATATATAAGGTATGGTTGGTAAGTTTGCAGATGATACTAAAATAGGTGGTATCGTAGACAGGGATAAAGGTTATCAAAAATCACTAGGGCATCTTGATCAGCTAGGTAAATGGGCCGAGGAATGGCAAATGGTGCTCAATTCAAATAACTGCAAGGTGTTGCATTTTGGGAAGTCAAACCAGGGTAGGACTTTCACAGTGAACAGCAGGGTCCTGAGGAGTGTTGTAGAATAGAGGGACCTAGGAGTACAAATACATGGTTCCCTGAAAGTGGTGTCACAGGTAGACAGGACGGTGAAGAAGTTTTTGCCATGCTGGCCTTCATCAGTCAGGGCATTGAGTATAAAAGTTGGAATGTTATGTTGCAGTTGTACAAGATATCAGTGAGGCCACATTTGGAATATTGTGTTCAGTTTTGGTCACCCTGCTGTAGAAAAGGTGCTACTAAGCTGGAAAGAGTGCAGAGGAGCCTTACGAGGATATTGTCGGGGCTCGAAGGACTAAGTTATCAAAAGAGGTTGAGCAGGCTGTGTCTTTATTCATTGGAGCATAGGAGAATGAGCGGTGATATTATAGAGGTGTATAAAATCATGAGAGGCATTCATTAGGCTGAATGCATACAATCTTTTACCCAGGGTTGGGGAATCAAGAACTAGAGGACTTAGATTTAGGGTGAGAGAGGAGAGATTAAGGAACCTGAGGGGCAACTTTTCCACTCAGAGCATGGTCCATATATGGAATAAGCTGTCAGAGAAAGTGGTTGAGACAGGTACATTAACAACACTTAAAAGAGACTTGGACATGTACATGGATTGGGAAGGCTTAGAGGGATATGATCCAAGTATGGGCGAATGGGACTAGCCTAGATGGGAATCTTGGTTGGCATGGACCCGATGGGCCAAATGGCCTGTTTCCACGCTGTATTACTCTATACTCTGACTTTACGCAATTACAGGGAGCCTAAACACACAGGTGAAGCAGAAGGAATAGAGGATCATGCTGATTGAAAAAGAATGAAGAATGAATGGAGGCTCATATAAACATTTCCATTGATTGGCTGGGCTGCAGTTTAAGTCTAAATCAAGATTTTTCTGTGCCTGTACAAATAGAAATATCTTTCATGTTTTTA
Organism: Rhina ancylostomus; assembly: GCA_030265395.1. NCBI lineage: Eukaryota > Metazoa > Chordata > Chondrichthyes > Rhinopristiformes > Rhinidae > Rhina > Rhina ancylostomus. The sequence continues at coordinate 24,914,291 of JARFYF010000012.1, read as the reverse complement.
ATCAGATAATATACACCCTCTAAGATTATTTAATCAGAGAATATTTTTGGATGTTCCCTTAATTTTTCAGCAACTTCACGATGTCATCACTGGGCCAGGCCTCAGCTCCAAATTTGCTCCTTTTAGCCATTCTTTGTGTATCTGCTTAAATGACCGCCATCACTTTTTATCTCCTTCACTCTCGCACTGTTTTTATTTGAGTACAATTGGTCAGAGAGAACAGTGCTGAGAGGAGCTAAATATTTTAACAGTCGAGAATGCAGGGATGAGAAAGCAATAAGTGAAACAATTAGTAACGATACTCACAGAGCTAGAAATTAATGTAGGCAATGTTAGAGGACAAATGCTTAACGCATTCATACAGCACTCCTGGGGATGAATCAGGGTCTATGAGGGGGACCTTTGTCACCAAGAGAGTAGCGAGTACCTAGAATGAATTGCCCAAGAAAGTGCTTGAAGCAGGGTTGCTGACAAGTCTCTAGATGAGCATTTGAATCGTTTAGGCATAGAAGGGGATTGGCCGTGTGTTGGGAGATGTGATTAGAGCAGATGGGTGCCCACTGTTGGCATGGATGTGGTAGCCTAAATGGCCCGTTTCAATGCTATAGATCTTTATGACACCCTGACTCCTTCATTTGCAGTTTTGCATTCCTATTAAGGAACGTTTTGTGGATTGATGCTTTGTGTAAAATAATGGGTAGAAGACGACAATATGCATTTGTTAGTCATTCGTACATTAACATCCACTCTAGTAACTTGTAGACTATTTCCTGTTAACAATGGAGCTTAGAATTAGTTCAATTTTGCCCAGTGGAATAGTTAAAATGCAATCTACGTTCCCAAATATTTCAACAAATTCAAACATGAGAGGCTATTTAAACACCATGGATAATAGGCAAATCAAAGCAAATGGTCTCTGTGAGACAGAAATCAAAGTAATGATGAATAATATAATTAACGACAATTGATAAATCTGTGGATGAGGCATTGCAATAGAAAATAGAAAGATTGACAGAATGCTGGGACTGTCTGTAATTGACTTTCCTGGCTTTAGTCTCTAAGATACTCATGGATCTCAATTATTACTCAATTGACAAGAACAAACTGCCCAATACTCTGGAAACCCTGAATTTGATCAAGATGTATTTGCCTTCTCTTATTCAGTTTTGGATGATTTATGTTAGATTAACAGAAATTATAAAATCCCAAATCATTTTCAATCATATTTTCACAACTGAATAATGGGCTACATGTCTAACAAAGTGATTTTTGTTTTAACCTTACCTTATTACACAATTTACCTTATTTATTACATACAGTACAGCACAGGAACAGGCCCTTCAGCCCATGATGTCTATGCCAACCATGATATCAAATTAAACTAATCTCATCTGCCTGCATATGATCCATATCCCTACATTCCCTGCATGTTCATATTGCTGTCTAAATGCCTCTTAAACATCACTATCGTGTTTAAGCAAAAATAAGCTCCAGGCATAAATTCCCTCCATTATCTTTGAGTGGTCATACTCTGTCCTTAGCTACCCTCTTGTTTTCAGTGTATGTATAAAATCCTTTTGAATTTACTTAATCCTATTCACCAAGGACATTTCATGGCCTCTTTTGGACTATTTCCCTTCTGGAGTTCTTTCCTGCTTTCTTTATCTTCCTTAAGGGCCCTGTCTGATTTCAGCTTCCTAAACCTTACATATGCTTCCTTTTCCTTTTTGACTAAACTTTAAAACATCTGTCATCATCCAAGGTTCCCTTGCCTTGCCATCCTTGTCTTTCCTCCTGACTGGAACACTCTGGTCTTGAATTCTGATAACCCGATCTTTAAACAACTCCCACATGTCAGATGTGGACTTGCTCAATTACAGCTGCTCCCAATCTACTCTCCCCAGCTCCAGTCCGATACTGTTGTAATTTACCTTCCCCCAAATTAGCACTTTCCCCTGAGGTCCAGACTTATCCTTATTCATAACTATCTGAAAACTTACAGAATTGTGATCACTGTTCCCAAAATGCTCACTCATTGAAACCCCAATCATCTGGCCAGGCTCATTTCCCCAATACAAAATCTAATACAGCCTCTCCTCTAGTTGGACTATTCACATACTGTTTTAAGAAACCTTCTATTCAAAAATATTATCTAAAACATTAAAGAAATTTGAGACCATTTTAAATGTTCCTCACTCAAATTGACAGAGGTTACAAAATTAATTTCCTGACTACTTATCTCTCTCTATTTATTTATTTGTATGTGAGAATTCCTAACCATATTTGAAATATTTGGTTGTTTATAATATGTACAGATGCCTCTATCTAGTACTTTTCCATTTGTTCCTTTGTCTCACCTTATTTGCTATTTTTTTGTTTAGATTATGTCACTATAGTGTTCACTGTAAAAGGAATCAAAACTGAGCCTATTTCTATGCTAACTGCATGATCACATCCACGTACTTTCCAAGTGGATATATGAGCAGCTTGTCTTATTTTTCTTTGCTTTTCTCTAATCCAGGAATATTAAGGCCAATTATTCTACCTGGCTAGGATTGGCTTGCTCAATGCCAAACAGAAATGCAACACCAGACCTTGAGCTTAGTGTTACCTGGGCAATAATTTTACCTAAATAATCAATGCTTAAAAAGCTGTCTTTCAATACGTCACTGTTGGTGGAAAAGTACTGAATAAAAATGAAAGCAGTTAATTTTCTTTATATGTGGTGTGGTAACAGTGAGTTCACCAAAAGGTTACTCTCTGCTGAGTTGTTCAAAGGATTTCCACAAAAGGTTGAGTTTCACTCTGAGAAAACAGAAATCTATCACAGTTAACTGTACCTGACATGGTGACATGAACAATATCCAAATTTTTGGAACTATTAATTCCAGCTTAGAAATTTAGATTTGCTCTCAGAAAGGTGCGAGTTGTGCTACACTCTTGTTCTTTTCTGCAATATATTGCAGCACAGCGTTTCTTCAAACACAGAGCAACTGAGGGTAGGAAAGGTAATTGACAATGAACAAGGAAGAAAAGGGGTCATGGAGCAACAGCTAATGATTGTGGAGCCCTTGGCTAAAATTGTAATAAATTATCACCTTTGCTGCTGCTCTAATGAACTGTACTACACAGTCAAGAATAGAGATCTAAGATCTAATCTATTTCTTCCCTATCCATAACAGCTGATGTTAACATAAATGTACATTTTCGATTTTTGACGGTACACAATGAAGAAATTTGATTTCACTATTTGGTTCTGAAATTTGGCCCTGAAGTAAAATGTTTGGGCAATTTTTACTTACAGCTCTCAGCAGTGATCTGAGCACTAAGATCGGGAGGATTGGTAGAACTAGCCTTCAGGGTCTCCTCTTCTTAACCCCATTAAATCATTCAAATTAAAGCCATAGAGAATGATTTAATAAGTCAAGTTGATATTCATGCATCTCTTGGAAATGGCTGCTAAATTGCAATGGTATTTTAGTATTGTACAGGGAAACTGCATTCTAGCTTTGGGTTATCCAAAATCTTTGCAATTCCCAATGTACCTTGGTCCAACAAGCCGTATGAAATATAATATTAATGTCTAAAACTCAGGAAACTTAATAGGTTTCAAATTAATATAATCAAATACTAACCAGAGACAAATTAATTCAACAATTTTTCATTTATACCCTTGACACTACAGAGCAGATAGAAGATGTGAGTTCACCATACCCACCTCTATGTATCTTCCTGAGTATGGGGATAGTTCACTAATCAATAACAGTGGATTTATATTTTAGTAAAAGAGGAAACAAATATGAATAAAATTATATGCTACCTTTCCACATTGCATTCCAAATGTAAGCTTATTCATAAGAACGTAAAGAGGCCAGTTGTGTTTCATCTACTCCCAATGACACTTGTGATAAATCCACATTAGTGAAAGCTTCCAGCATTCAATTGTGGGCTGAGTGGAAGCTGGTCCATCAACAGTCAATTTCTTTGAATGGTGGAAACATGTCTTTGAATAACATTTCATTCCAGAATATCACAAGCTTCAACATCAACCTTGAACATGAAACTTAATAACAATTTGTGAATCAAACACAATTCACATCAATGATTCCATGCACAGTATATTTTTAAGTAGCTATTCTAATGATCGCTATTCGTGGTTTTCTGTGCAAAGGCTAGACTAATGGTAATGACAAATACCATTAACCTGAAACAGTAACTCTGTTTTTCTCTTGACAGATGTTTCCTGACCTACTCAGTATTCCCAGTATTTCTTTTTCTTCATTAAAATCTCAAAAACTGCAAAGTGAATGACACAGAACAAGCCCTAGTGGCCTTGCCTGAAATAAACTATACAATAACTCCATTATTTAGATACATCTGAGTATAAATTAGAACAATTAGAAAAGGCAAAATTCATCATCAGAAATGGAGTGAGCTTTTGGTTTATTGGTAGCATTCTGCCTCTAAGTCAATACTATAGGGTTTAGACATTGCTGCAGATGTCCCTGGCAAATGGCAAGTTCTCCAACAATACTTTCTGTATTGACTTTCAACAGGATCCATTGTCCAGTAGCTGTGGCTGGCTTCCCCTTATTATATAGCTTAGAGAAGTACATAAAGCCCTGCAGCAGTATAATCAAACTTGTTCAGTTGTTATAAAGACAGCTACGGGTATGGAGAGCTTGCTTTTCTCATAGCCTTTCAGACTGCTACTCAGCCTGTGAATCCTTTCACTATTTGAAAGTTTTATCCAGAGTTGGAGTGTGACATTGCTTCCTCCTTTGGTATGCAACTCTGCCATTCCAAGAGTGTCTGTTATGGCCACAGTCTGAACTATTACCTAATCTGATGGTTAACCTTTGCACAGGGATGCGTAATACTCCATGATGTTGTCTGATTTTAGATACCAATACACAGCAATAGAGTTAGGACTGTTCTATTATTATTTTACAACAATGAGTGAAATATTTCCTGCCACAGTTCTGTCACACCTCTACCAATTTAAGGTTTGATGAAAGATCACCAATCTGAAACTTCAGCCCTGTCCCGGCCTCAATATATCCTGCCAACCAACTGAGCATTTCCAGCACGTTCTATTTTTTTCCCCAGTTTCTAGCATCCCCTTAACTTTGCTTTTGAAAATTATTTTGTGATTTAAGTGCTACGTGGGGAGTTTGGAAGTAGCAGTTACAGTGCTAGATCTTAGACAGTTTGTTAATGAAGTCTACCTGAAAGAGCAAAACTAACTTTTCATTTTAAGGGATTTGAAATCTGTCACTGCAATCTCCAATATACATTCAATTACTCTGGATTTACAATACATCCCCATATATAATTGACACAGGTTTGGGATGTGAGCACTGAAAATGCTTACAAGCATGTCAGTGATTTATTTGTTCTTCAGTACCGTTCTAATGTAGAAAGGGAAAACATTTACCCCTTCCTTTCCTTGATGAATCATTGAATCATGCACATTAAACAATACTGCAAATTCGTAAATAGTTAAAGAAATGCAAACATTGGCAATTATCATTGCAATAAAACCCTACCTTATTGATTGGCATGGTTTATGACCCTGTTCACTAAAAGTAAACATAGCAGTATTAATCATTAAGGGTTTATGATGTACTTTACTGTAAGTAAGGTCAGGACTATCGATCAGGGTGGCTTTACAACCCATCTGACTGTAAGCAAGAACAGGCCTATCAACTGGCAGATTGAACCAGAATGAGCAACGGATTAGCAACCCCTCCCCCAACTTCCCCGCACCCAATAGTATTCAAAAAAATTTAATTGATAATGAAAGGCCAGAAAGAATGAGAGAGTAAAGCATAAGAAAGAACTGTAGGACCTTCTACTGATATACAAGGAAAAGACATGCAGGAGCAAATGTGAGTCACTTCAGATTCAGATTAGTTTATTGTCATATACACCAGGGTGCAATGAAATTCCTTGCCTGCTTGAAGCTCACAGAGTAAACCTGGTTAGAAAGTACAACAATAAATACAATGACAAGTGCAAAACAAAGAATGGTGCAA
>JARFYF010000012.1:24833558-24848567 GCA_030265395.1 Rhina ancylostomus | reverse complement strand
AGTCCAGCATGGAATCCATGTGCTGGACAACAAGGCATTAATGGAGCCAAATTGAAGGCCAGAACTCAGAACCATGACAATCATTACTAGTGGTTGGCAAGTCAATGACCTGCTAGTGTTGTTGTGCCACTACTCAAATAGGTTCCTGGAGGGCTATGACTCATATGGGCTATGAGGATGAGAGGGAATAATGAACAATGGGAAAAATTATGACTTCTGTCAAGTCGGGGAGTATTACTAGGTTCAAGGGAAGGTGTATGTTTTAAACTTTCTGAAATAACTTTCGTCCATGCTTGTGGGGATTCACTAAGGAAGCCTGATCCTAGTAAGTAATTTGTCAAAAGGGTGTTTTAGCATGTATTAGTTTATTAGCTTGTACATTCAATGTGTCCAATGAGTGCAGCAGATTCCACCGCTGAAATGCCAACAAAAAAGTGATTAATTTTGACAGTGGGCAGATGGGATGTAGTTTATCCCCAGTGCTGAAATGATACGTTTTGTCTGAATAAGTGGGCAAAACACATATCAATTTTGCCCTGAGAAATCCTGGATTTTGCAATGCTATGTTTTTGAGAACCATGTGATTTTAACTCAATTAAAATCATTCAAAAGGAAAAATTGTGAATCCAGTGTGAGGTCATGAAATCCAGTTTTCTTTCTGGGATAAAAAAAACAGAAGATGCTAGAAAAACTTAGCAGGTCAGGCAGCATCTGTAGTAAAGGAAACAGTTAATATTTCATGTGTGGAACCCTTCAAGAGACCCTTCATCCGACGTTAACTGTTTTGTTTTTCACAAATGCTGCCTGACCTGCTGAGCTTTTCCAGCATTTACTGTTTTTGTTTCAGATTTCCAATGTCTGCAATTTCTTTTTGATTTTCATTTTCTTTTTGGGCTTTGATATGCCAATACCAGAAATCCAGACGTACAATGGCACCACTGTGACAGCCAAATGACCAGCTACTGTTCTGAAGTTTCTGTTATTCTACAAAAGGATTATGAATTTTAGAACTCAGGAAATGAGATAGAAAGTGTCAGAACTGATGATTTAATTTATCTATCTGTTGAGATGCTATGTAATTTAAACATGTTTTTATTTAATGCATAATATTTCACTCTACAGTGCTGATATGCATTGCCAATAGCATTTAAATGCATATTAATACAGTCTGGTTATGTTTCAGGTTTCTTGAATGAGCTTACTAAATGCAGCAGAATTCATGTCATATTTGGACAGAGCAAGTGTGATTTTTGCTGTGAACCTATTTGTCAGTTTCTATAGTGGAATGAAACATTGAATAGAAGATTAGCTGCTTTGTGTTCAATAATACAACAATGCAATGCTTAATTGTAAAAAAGAATGCAAAAGCAAAAGAGAGTGAACACAAACAGTTTTAACTACCAATTTTAGAACTGGGTTATATGATAACCTAATCAATCTCCCAGTGAAGCCTTTAACTTCTAACCACAGTGCTGTCACATTGAACGTCTGACTTAATATATGTTGAAACTTCTCTGCCCTCAATAGGACCATTTGCAAGTTCTCGGCTGAGGTAGTGAATAGTGCACTGTGCAGTTATACTGCACTGAACTAGGGGAATGGGGTGGTGAGATAAAATTACCAGAACCAAAACTGCTTTACCAAAATACAGTCTGATTACAGAGTGCAGTGACTTGAACCACAGAGTAGTCTCTCATACAGCACAGAATCAGATGCTGAATTCATTGGATGAGTCTACATTCATGTGCTCCCTGCTATGGCAGTTTCATGAGCTGTTACATTGGGGAAAACTGTTACAGCATGTGGCCTTAATGACTAGGTGCTGCACAGTGATTTTGTTTCAAATCATCTGGTATGCAGGAATAAACCATTAACAATTGGGTAAAAAAAATTTAAAAAGGGTTTCACTCTACCCATGTAGCTGGATAAGTACAACATGTATGTGTGGAATAGAAAAGGCATGATGGCAACTGATGATTGTGCTTGTTGATTATTCTTGGCTGTGCTTGCCTTCTCCAGGTGCCCAAGCGGACTGGCATCAGTTTAGGGTTTGGGAGTTAACATTGGTTGGTTCAAAGGTTTGATATCAGGCTCACTGAAACTAAGTGAGAAAACAGAGGTGGGCAATTCTGTTCTCTCTGTGGGATACAACATTGGGATAGCTAAAGGAACAGAAATCAGGAGGCAATGCATGATTATGTGAATAGGAGGGAGGGAGATTTGCACAACTTGGCTATCGAGCTCCTGCCTGCCATCAGAATTTCTTCATAATGCAAACACAATGATGTTATTTGTAGTGACTTCCTCCTCCCTCTTTGGGTAGGATTTCAAACATGTAGGAAATTATGTAAAAATGAAAGAGCAACAGTGTCTGTTGCTCTAATGCCACCGAGAAAGGTTTCTGTTTGCACCTGATGTATGCAAGTTGTGCGATTTACTATCTTTTCAACAGCTGCACATATTAATTTTGGAAGATGCACATACCTCAGTGTTATTTTGCTTAGCAGCTGGACATCTTAGTGGTAATGCTAAATTGCAACTGTTGTTTCAAATCTTTGTACTGTTTAGAGTGCAGAGACAGGCACTGGAGCTGACATGCTGTTTTGTGAAGATGATTATGAGATAGTGGGGAAAGAGATGGACAACTGGAGAGAGGATTGGATTGTCTAGAGACCACTGCTCTTAAAAAAAATAGCGAAAGCCTCCACCAATTAATGTAATCTGTTCCACCATTACTGTTCAGCCGACCCCACTCCTTGTCTGCTTTAATGGGCATCAAAATGCAAGTAATCGAGTAAGCCTTTAAGTATTAAATGAATGAGGCCGTTCTTTTGTTTTTGGACTCAGTTTTTACAATGTGACCATTTATTTGTTGCATGTGAATACACCTGTATGGTGGAAGCAGTGTCAAATGTGTGAAGGTGACTGATGTCACCCACTGTGCAATGAATGTGCCTTGAGTGAGTATGGCTGAGCATTGAGCTGTGCACTTGGAGGCTTTAATATGCACAAATACAGATACCAATTACTTTTAGTGATCAATTTTACAATTCAATTTAATCCCAAAGCACTTAAATAACTCAATGGGTTGATAGGCCAAATGGCCTCCTTCTGTGCAGTAACAGTTCTAAGATGTTATGAAAAGTATTCAGCATGTGATTGAATTTCAATGTTGTAGTGTCCTGCTGGGTTACAGTTCTAACCAGTCAGCCAAGTGTGGTTCATGAGTCTGCACAGTGAATGTTACCTAACCATTTTACCATGGCAGCCCATTAGAGCCAAGCCAGACTTCGACAACTACAAGTGCATGTGCAATCTCTAGCAGGGACCAGAATGCAGTGAAACAAAGGAAAACCCTTGGTTGATTTTTTTTATCCTTATCTGAATTAGAATGATCTGGAAGTGAACCCATAATCTTCTGGCCTGCAGTATTCAGTTATGCTTTGCTTTCACAACTTGGGTCATTGGAGGAACTCATACTTCCATTTTCATGACCTATGCAACCTAATGATTGCATCTCTAAATGTTTTACTCCTACATGGTTAAACAAGTGTGTGGGAATGATATATTTGACAAATGTGAGCTCCCAGCAGTGAGACTGTCCTGCCTGAATCACATGTTGTGAAGAAGCTTCCCTGCCATCCATCATTAATTATAAAGAATGGGGAAAAGAATCAAGTCTGCAATCACAATTTTCAAAAATGAAGGTCCCTTCCAGAAGTTTCTATAATTTCAAAATCACCCCAGCAGACTGTTGATCTAATTAAGAAATATTTAAAATACAGGTGTCATCAGTGAATTGTACTTGTCCTTATATTCATTTCTGAAGGCAAGATGGCCTGGCCCAAATTGCACTGATAAAACTGTTGGAATATTGGTTTCTCTTCATGGTAAACTTACAGGGTTACTTCTCATTGCTCCTCCCACAGCTCTCACAGCTTTTGGATTGCCTGCAAGGGTTGCCAGCTGCTTGTAGGAAGTCATTTCTCCAAATTTCACATCATTCAGCAGAGTCCTCAGCACGCTGCAGGTGAAGGTAGCTGAAGAAAGCAAAGAGAACACTGACCAGGTGGTTCACAACAACTTCCAACTGTTTCACACATACACACTGACCAATGTAATATTAATGACCTCAAGTCCTGTTCTGCCCTCATGCCATTTGACCAATGAAAAGGCCAATTCACATTGTTACTAATTTTCTTTCAAATTATTGAAAACACTTCTGCAGTTGAATTCAATAGTCCCTGCAAATGGATTCAATGACTGGTGCATAATTAACGTAAAAGACTGTCTACACCTATTAGAGGGGATAAAGAAAAAAATGTAAGAAACATTTTTTTTATGGCACATCAGGCGGTGTCTGCGGAAAGGCAAAAAGAGTTTCATTGGAAAATACTTCATCAGAACTGCAAAAGAGAGGAGTTAAAGATTAAAGAGGAGTTCCAGTGTGTCTTAAGTTAGTGCTGATAGTATTTCAAAGAGTAAGTCCATCTAATGGCAGAACATGGGCAAGAGCTGCTCCATGGTTTACATATGCTACACTGGAGATCCTAGTAGAAGTGGTGGAGACTAGGTGAGATACTCTGTTTGTAGAGGGGATTATACACACATTTATCACAGCAGTGTGGAAGATAGCTTTGGTGAGCATTAACAAGGACAAGTGACATGTTTCCAGGATATGGATGCAGTGTCACAAGAAACTTAATGACTTCACATGAATGGTCAAGTTCAGAGTGGGCAAATTCCAATCCTACAAGGTTCACTACCAGTCTCTCATACTGCTCAAATTGCCACCTCTACGCCACTTACATCCTCAGTTGTGTGTTCAAGCCTAACATCTTTAAGCTTCCCCACACCCTTCACCAGAGATCTGCCCCAAGCCTCACATCCACAAATAATTTAAAACCATCCAAATAGATTGCAGGACATTCACTGACACACTTCATTTCCCCAGGTGTAACCAGGCAGCACAGACCATAGGCAGCAAGAATTAAGCAGAGGAAGACAGATGGGCTGTTTGTCTTAACCTCAGTGGAAGAGACAGTGCGAGGTACAATGGGATATGGTTGCTGATGCTGTGGTGTGCAGTGGGACTGAAGCCTCATGATGAATTCTATTTCTCACTTCCAACCACTCTCTCAACCCACAACCTCTTCTGTTTAAGCCTCCTTCCCTAATTTTCACCCTGTTTACCACATCATAACTTTCCTCTTGTGACGTTTTCAATTCAAATTCCCAAGAACCACAAGCTGTTCAGACTGTGGATGAATGGTCAGAAAGCTGCAATGATACCAACACCCCATCATGGGATTTCACACTCTGGTGCCTGCTCAGGAACAGACAACTACACACGTTTCAGAGGCTACCATACAGGCAGGATCAGCACATGGTGAGACACTGGGTACAGTGAGCAGTAGCAGGGAAGGGCAAGGGTGGTGTAGTTGCCAGCTCACCAGAGGTTCAGGTGAAACACTGGATCTGCTACAAAGGACTCACATGATCAGATGGATGGGCAGGCTGGACAAGAAGGCCACAGGATAAGTGTAATGAAATGTTTACTGCTTTACGAAGATTGCTGGGAAGCCAGTAATCAATGGCTGGCAGCACAGAAGAGTTTGGCACCTGTCTGACAAAAGATGGTGCAGAGAACTTAAAGACCATCCTTTCCAGCATGGTAGTGACAGACAAGAGCAAGGCTGTGTATCCCATGGGAAGTGACAGACTTCCTCTCACTGTGAATCACCAGTCAGGAATCTAATGGAATACTTTCCACTTGTCTGGATAATGCAACTCCGACAACTGTCAAGAAGCTCTACACCATCCAGGTTAAAGCCACCCCATCAACCAGCCTGAACACTTAGTCCCTACAATACAGATAAACATTAACTACAGCATTGTACTATCTTCAAAATACACTGCAGTTACCCTCCCAGGCTCCTCCAATAGCAACTACCAAACCCACAACCTCTACAATCAAGAAGTAGGGTATGGGAATACCATCATCCGAAGGCTTCCTCCAAGTTGCACACCATCCTGATATGGCAATATGTCACTGATCCTTCATTGCCATTGGGTCTAAGTCCTGGAACTCCCTCCCCAGTGGTGTTGTGGGAGCACCTTCACCAGAAGGATTGCAGTTATTCAAGTAGGCAGCACTCCACCACCTTTTCATGGGTACATTGGAATATACAATAAATGCTGGCCTTGCCAACAATGCCTGGATTGAAAAATGAATAAATTGAAATAAAACTCTACTCTCAGAGATTCAACTATGGTTTGCATGTAATAGCTGACGTCTCACGTATCACTGTGGCACCAGCAGCAGCAACCCAACTCATCAACATCATGCAAGAGCACATTGCTGCTTTCATCACTGTGGATTATTGAATGCAAAGAGCCAGGCATGGCCCACACAATCTGCCCTTCTAAATATAACTGGGATGGCAAGATACTGCTCTGTTGGAGTGGCAGCGATTCTGTAGCATACAAGTGAGCTGCCCTCCCTCAGCAAGAACACTCCAGTTTCTTCCTCTAAGATTCAGCAGCCTTCCACTAGCCCATGTCCAGGCTCTGGGGAAACAGTCCCTAGGATTACTAAAGGGATGCACAACAGTGAATAAATGACAGTAACATGGAACATAGCATGTTTTCATTCATAAATTTGGTTTGTGGTATCTATTTTGTGGTGATTTTTATTTTAGCACTGCAGCAAATTAGATCCTATGACAGTCATTGACAGGAGATAAAGCAAGAGACAACTGCTGTGAGTGGGTAAATAGGATTACGAGTTGCACTTGTACAAGTTCTTCGTGAGCAGCCAGTGCAGAAGTGGCTGCTTCTGTAAAAACAGGGATAGAAAATCCTGGAAATGGTCATCAGATCAGTCTGCAGTTTAGAAAAGAGAGAGAGAGAGTTAGCGTTTCATTCCAGTGCACCATTTATGGTTCACTGGAATCTCCAAGTATGGGTGCCATTTCTTGAGCTTAGATTGAGTTTCTCTTAGTATAGAAAGCCAAGGACAGGGTCATAGAATTGAAATTGCAGGCATTGAGAGGTCTGGGGTCTTGCTTGCCAACTGAAGTGGTGTGTTTGACTTAGTTTTGTATAGAGTTAAAAAATGAGCTTCATACAGCATGGAAACAGGCCCTTTGGCCCTCCCAAGTCCACAAGGACTATCAAGCACCCATTACATTAATCCTACACCAATCAGACTTTGTTCTCCCAGTCTTCTCATCGACTCTTCCTGATTTCCCTCTCACCTCCACAATGGAGGCCAGTTACAATGGTCAGTTAACCTAATAACCTGCACATCTTTGGTGCATACAAAGAAACCAGAACACCTGCGGCCATAAGGAGACCAAGAAAAATCCACAGTTAGCAATAGAGGTGCTGCCCCAAGTAGTCTGTGTTTCTGCTGAAAACAGTGCTTGAAGATCTGACTGGTGGGAAGGGAGGAGATATAAAAAAAAGCAGATTTGCATCTCTGATTCTCGTCCAGAAAGATTCCATGGTAAAGGGAGGGAACTGTCTCTTGGAATGCTGAAGGTGGCAGGGAGGAGGTGTGTTTAAAGGTATCGTCATACGAGTGGTGCTGGAAATGCTGGAATGCAGGCGCTACTTGAATGGATGGTGAGGCCCAGAGTTGCTTCTTCCTCAATTTCCTGCTCCTCACTTGTTCACCATACAACTCCAGGCAAGGGTTGCCCTTTCACAATAATGGGGCTGTGAACTGTGAACAGCATATCTTCACCTGTACTGCAGAGCACCGGCCCACAACTGGTCTGCTCCATTATACTCTGTGTGGGAGCTTTGCTACCACTGCTCACATACAGTTGACGTGTGCATTGATTGAGCACCAGGGGCATCAACCTCATCTTTAGTGGCTTGACCTTTTTGCCTACGAGCCATCTTTGGCATTGCATGGTCATTCAGATGCAGCTGGTCCAGTGGGCTGCCTCAAAATGAAGGGATCAAGTGAATGGAGTTGCTTTCAGCTCCAGCACAGAGCAACGTTGACAGATCATTCTCAGGCATGTGTTAATTTGCTTTTCTAATGAGCAATTCCACCTATGAGGCTGACTATAACCATGTGCTATTCAGTCACTATATCAGTCACCACTTGTGCAGAAATTTATAACAACACATGGAGACAGTTCCATGGTATCACAGATGGTGACTGCATAAATGGTTCATTCCTTGCACTTATTTGTGACATAATCAGATCATAAGTGCATTACGACGTATTCAGGGAAACAGAAAGAAATCTCTCCTTCGAATGCAGCAGAAAGGAAAATATGCTGTTCAAACCAGAGTATGCCACTGTACGGGAGCTCAAACTACATGCATGGATGATTAGAACATGACACCTTTCACTGTCAAGATACCTGCTACTGGTGAGAAAAAATGCCCCTCACCCATGATTTTCAACTTGAGAGAGGAAAAAGTACAGGCCTGTGTTTCAACTTTTGTTCTTGTGCTGTTCACATTTAACCTGTAGTTGGTTTGCCACACGCGCTTGCCTATGATTTTGCAGAGAAGCACCATACTCATAATTTCATTCCTTTCACTATTTTTTATTCTCTAAGTTTTTATATAGGGTTCCATATTCCATAGAAATTTTGACCATAATTTCATGGTGAAATTTTAGCCCATTTGAGGCATTAAATGGCAGCTATGACTTTCAGTCCATTATTTAAAAATGAACCAACTGTGACTAATAAGACCTTTGCCAAACAAGGAAAAGAATTAATAAATTACACCAAATAAGTCACTGATCCTCAGAACAATTAAAAATGCTCCATTCCAAAGTACTGGAAATACAGTGGTTTATTGACATTTGCACAGAGGTTAATGTTTTGGTTGACCCTTTCCCTGAAATGATGTGGTTCAACAAACCAAGAGTGGAAATAAAGGTCAACAACACAAATATGCTAAAGCACTGTTCCCAAGACTGTAATTGGTAGTGAAACAGGGAAGAAAAATGATGGAAGATTACCATGGCAAGCTGTGTCAGACTATTACAAGACATTACAACCACAATAAGTGAGAAGAAAACTTATAACAAAGAATGAATGACATGTATTTCTATCACCCTTTCAAGGATGTAGGCCATCTCAAAGGAATTTACTAATATGGAAGGGAAGTTAGGGATGGAATCTTGAAGGAAAAGAAATATTTTTATTTCATTCATTTCTCTGCAGAATTCTGAGCAGCATGTCTTTAACTGCTTTACAGATTGGGATAACGTTGACCAGCAAATATGTGGATGGGGAAGTGTGGGAGGAATTTTGTGGGGAGTATGAAGACAGCAATAGAGAGCACCTTCCAGGGTGCAGGTGCTATGTAATTCCATCTAATATCCCAGTTATTTGCATGTGGCAACAATCTACCAAAGAAATCTTGTGAATGACCGAAGTGATATTGTTGACTAAGTGAAGAAGCTCCATCTGGACGTTAGACACTGCATTTGCCTGAATCATTAAAAGAGCCAGAAAGGACAAAGGCTTGTTGTCATCCAACACACATTTTCACCTCTGTACCGCAGTCTTTATCAGTACCTCAGTTCTCGAGTGGTGACTGAACTCACAACCTACTGACCCATGCCACAAGCTGAGTCAAATCAAGCCAGGGATGGAAATCAGGAAGACTTCCAATATCTGAATGTGCTTGTCAATATTCAGATCACACAATCAAAGTCTATGAGTGATGGATGTAATGTGAAGAAAGATTACGGGAATTTGAAGCCACATTCACTGGGAGTATAAGTAGGTGTTGTCATCATATCTCTGACTCATTTCCAAGAGCTTGAGAAAATATTCGGCCTGCTATTCCAGTGGTTTGCAAAGTGATTTGATAGAGCAAAGCAAGAGGCCTAAAGTGAGAGGGAAAATGAGGACTGCAGTTGCAGTGGCAGGTCACAGGAAGATCTGGATCATGCTTACAAATTGAACAAAAATACTTGGTCTTCCTTCGTCCTGTTTGGTCTTCTTAAAGTAGAAGTGAGCACAGTAAAATCAGCAAGTCCTTGCTTTTGCTCCTTGATATTTTCATTTACAATCTACTTTGCCTCCACTTCCCTTTCAAACTGCTGAAGTCAATTGTTTTTCTCATTTCAGTCAGACTGGGACAATCTTCACACTTTTTTTAACCCCCTCATTTCAGCATTATAAATGATGTTTACAGGTTATTAAACCCGTCAGATACCTCTTCTTTGGTAAGAACATGTGTGCTTTTAACCTTTACTAAGTGTGCTCCACTCTTTGCTTTGGTGAGACTTATAAAAGGACTTTCCTGTCTCCAGTGTACCCCTCTGACTAAAGGATTATCACCCAGAATATGAACCATCCTTTTTGTTTCACGTCCTGTCAGAATCCTTGTGCAGTTCTCCATCAGCACAACACTGGGGAGATGCAAATAAATAATAAGCAGCCAGTGATTCCCTCTTCTGTCACCCAACATCATCCTTTGGATTCAATGTGCAAACTTACAATGTATAAAGAGTGAGTGCTCAAGAGCACAAGCGTGGGAGAGAGAGAGAGAGATAGAGATAATGGAGAGAAATAGAGAGATAGAGATAGAAATAGAGACATAGTGAGAAAAATAGAGAGAGCTATAGAGAAATAGAGAGATAGAGGGAGCGAGGGAGACAGACTATGTGTGTGTGGGATAAAAGTACATGAGCATCACAGCAGAAGCTTTTGAACTAAAATGGTTTCTTGTTGAAAGCCTTTTTTAATTTCAAAAATGGACTTTATTCATGATATTAAATATATATGCAAAGGAAGAAACAATGCAAACAACCTTTACATTCATGGTTGTTACATTCAGTAGTGCAAACCTTTTAAAAAAAACAAACATAAACATGCTACTCACACGGCTCCCTGAGGTGATACCCCTTTCATTGTTCAAGGGGCTTCCCCTCCCAACTCAGTCCCTCCATGTATTGTAGTGGAAGGAGCCTAGACTGTGGTCCTTCCCCACTGGGCCGTAGCATTAGCTGCAACGAGTTTCAGTGCGTCCCTTAGCACATACTCCTGCCGTCTGGACTGTGCCAGTCAGCAGCATTCCCTTACACTGTGTTGGGAGACCAACAAGTTTCGGGCAGCCCAAAGGGCGTCCTTCACTGAGTTGATGACCTTCCAGCAGTACTTGATGTCTGTCTCACTGTGTGCCCCGGGAACAGCCCGTAGATCAGAGAGTCTTCTGTCACGCAGCTGCTGGGGATGAACCGGGACACAGACTCTTTCATCGGTCTCCACAACCTCTGAGTAAATCCACAGTTTGCAGAGGTGGCTGACTGTTTCTCACCAACACCTCCCCCCCCACCCCCGCAACCTTCCTGAGGGCAGCATGCACTGGGGGTAATGTGTTGTCTGTAGAGGAAAGCTCTGACTGGAAGGGCACCTCTCACCACCAGCCAAGTCAGGTCTTGGTGCTTGTTGGTCAGATCTGGCGATGAGGCATTCTGCCAGATGGTTTGGACTGTTTGCTCAAGGAACAAACCCACAGAATCCATAGTATCCCTATCCCACAGTATCTGCAGGATGTTCTGCATTGACCACTGCCTGATGCACTTATGGTCAAAGGTGTTTACTTGGAGGAACTCTTCCACAAAGGACAGGTAGTGTGACAATGTCCAGCTGACTGGGACGTTGAGCTGTAAAGGGGCCAGGGCTATCTTGTGCAAGACCAGGGACAGGTAGAACCTCAGCACCTAGTGGCACTTGGTGTCCTGGTACTTTGGGTCCACACACTGACTGATGCACTGATGCAGCCACACACGAAGTTGTTCATCAAGATGAGGGCAATGTTGGGTACACTTTGCCCCCAGTCTCAGGGGACTTGTGCATTGTGACTTGCAGACTCACTCCATCTTGGACTCTCAGATAAACCGGAAGGCATCCCAGGAGATTCCCGAAGCAGAGGAGTGGGGAACGGGCCACACGTGTGCCAAGTACAGCAGCCCTGAGAGCATATCGCACCTGATGACCAAGTTCTTCCCAGTTATTGACAGAGAAATCCACTTCCACAGACCCAACGTTTGTTTGGCCTTCTCAATCCACTCCAGCCAATTCTTGTTACATGTCTCAGCCCCTCCAAACCAGACCCCCAGCACCTTTGGGAAGTCTGATCTGCCCGTGAAGGGGATGTTGGAACGATCCTGCCAGTTGCCAAAGAACATGGCCACACTCTTCCTGCAGTTGACTTTGGCCCTGGATGCCAACTGAAACTGGTCGCATCAATCTGCGAACTGATCATGGGTCTGAACAGAAGATGGCGACATCTGACCTGTAGGCCTCCACTGCCTGGCAAGGTCACCCCCGCCCCCCATGCTCTCGTCCTTCCTGATGGATTCGGCCAAGGGTTCTATGCAGCACACAAACAAGAAAGAGGAGAGTGGGCAAGCCTGCCCGACTCCAGACTTGATGGGGAAGCTGTCTGTCTCCCACCCATTGATTTGGACTGCACTACGGATGTCTGTGTAGAGCAGTTGGATCCAATTTCTGATTCTACTCCCCAAAACCCATGTTGGATAGCACGTCCACCATGTAAGGGTGTGATATCCTTTCAATGGCCTTCTCCTGGTCCAAGTTGACCAGGCAGGTGTCCACCCCTCTATCCTGCATGTAGGCAATGGTATCCCTAAGCAGCACAAGGCTGACAAAGATTTTCCTGCCAGGTACAGCACAGATTTAGTCTGGGTGGATCACCTGTCCCAGAGCAGACTTGACCCAGTTGGTGATGGCCTTGGACAGGATCTCATAATCCACGTTCAACAGTAAATGGGTTTCCAATTCCTGACGTCCTCCCTCTCCCCCTTCTGCTTGTTGATGAGGGTGATGATGCCCTTCCTCATGGAGTCTGACATACTGCCAGCCAGAAGTCTACCGTTATACACTTCCAGCTCGTCCGGGCCCATCCAGTCCCCACATAGCCGAGTATAACTCAGTCAGTAAGCTGTTGCAGAGGGAATTTTATGTGTGCCAAGTTGAAAGTCAATTAAGAAAGTCAGGCAGCGGGTTTCTGGCTGATTTTATTATGTGCTGTGACTTTATTTCTAAAGCTTTTTGCAGAAACTCATTTGGAATACTATGGCCTCTTTATAGTTGGATCCAAATACACAGAATTGGTCCTCATAATATCTCATGAATTAGTCTCTGTAGCTATATGAAAACAATCAAATGAAACTGCCCATTTAAAAAAAATAATTCCTCTAATTACCATGCTTCCTTATTAGTGACGCAAATTTATTCACAACTATTCCTGTCACCTGTTAACTGTTAAACACCACTGAGGAAGTACCAATACCTTTGGCAGGAATTCATCCATAAAACTTAATTTTAAACTTATTTTATGGTGCAGTTCTTTCCCCCAACCCCCACTCCTACCCTTCATACTGTGGTTTCATTTGCCGCTGAGAAGAAATTTATTGTTTCTGAACATGATATATGATATCCAAGCCTGATACATCTATTGCTCAATGTAACACCTGCTAGAAAGCACCTGCAATAGAGAAATGATCTGCAGTTGTAAGTTTTATAGTCGAGACTTATACTGCAGAAGAAAATAACAATATTGAAATTCAGCTTTCAGGGTGGATGATCAAATATTCACATTCTAGATTGGCAGCTTTTCTACTTAAAAAAGACTTTGTTCCTTTAGACCACTTTCCCATGTAAAAGGTGTACTTATGCTTTCGCTTTATTGAACACCAAACTGAATGAAAAACTGTATTGACATCTTGAACCCAATCATTATTGAATTCTACAGATCTTCTTTTATTCAAATGTTTTTAGAAACACCACTGTTTGTAAGAGTCAAAGAGCCAAAAGAGGCATGTCAAAACAGTGCTGAACAGGAAGACTAGCCTTCTGTAAGGCATTGTTCATTGCTCGTTTCTTGGTGGTAGTTGTCCTGTTTCCTCCACTTTTACTAACATTTTGTAAAGTATCATACTATCCAGGAAGAGTTGGGCATTGTCACTTTGGGGGAGGAAGAGCTATTTTTAAAGACCTGGGTAATGGGGTAAACCAGCATTAAAATTTGCAATGATCTTAAGAAGACACCGGACATCCGAAAGGAGATAATAGCAACCCTTTCGTATTTGGTGAGCAAACTGTTTACCTCCAATTGAAACTGTCCGAGATACCAATAACCTCTCTCCCCTGGTGGTCTCTGGGGTTGAATGCGGCTCAAACTTAAGATGGATAGGTATGGTGGATGGATATTCAAGACTTTTTCAGTGGCCTACGTTGTTAGGCTGTGGGGAAGAGATGGCTAATTTACCTCAGTAATTTAACAATGGATATCCTTTATATAATTGCCCCAATTTTGGACCACCACTCCACCTCAAAGAGGAGAAATAAACAGTTATAATACTTGGAGAGAATGAGAACTAAAGTTTGTGGGAAATGAGTCCAACAGTTTACATGAAGTAACCAGAGACATTTTCTTATTACCATGCACAATGAGCAACACTATGATGCAGTAATTAGAACTGCTCCTCCACGGTTCTAGCATCCAGGTTTGATCCTGACCTTGGGTGCTATCAATGTGGAGTTTCCATGTTCTCCCCGTGGCCTTGTAGGTTTCTGCTCAGTGCTTGGTTTTCCTTCCACATCCGATAGGCATGTTGGTGGGTTAATTGGCTGCAGCAAGTTATCCCTATGGTAGAGGAGTGGCAAAAGAAGCAAAGGGGAGTCGATGGACATATGACAGGGAGTAAGTTGCAGGATTACAGGGTAATAAGGAAAGGGGCAATGGACTTAGTCTGGTAGAAGCCAGAATGGATCTGATAGGCTGAATGGTCTCCTCCTGTGCCATCATAAGTAATTATTCTTCTATCCCATATGGAAAACAACAGAACGAGATGATAGCCCAGATCTTCTGCCCAGCAGAGAGCTACCTGAGCTCATCATTTGCCTTCCTTTATTGCTCTCTTATGTGGGCCCTCGAGCATTGACTTGGCTGGGAAGCCATTTCCCAACTGATTGGTGAGACTCAACACAG
>JARFYF010000012.1:24809222-24819222 GCA_030265395.1 Rhina ancylostomus | reverse complement strand
ACAGCACTTCTCTGCAACATCTTGGCACTTTCTAACAATCATCTTTTACTTATGCTGTTACCCAAGTTCTGCACCAGGCTGCTCTGTAGCATCTGAATCTCACTGTTTGACACTTGAGTATTCCTTTCAGCAACAACTGCTTTTCTGTACTCAAAACCAACTTCCAAGTGAAATTCGGCTTCAGCTAACACTCCTCTTGCTGAATTACACAGAAATAAGACATTGGCTAGCAGATGTCATAGCCAAGATCCAACGTGGCAGGATCATCACCATGGTCCTATCCACAGAGTCTGCAGCAACAAACTCATATGTCTACAATTCCCTGAGAAGCAAAGCCTGTGCACGGTACACTTCAACAGAATAGTGCTCAGTGACATCTGACCTCCTCCAAGTAGTGTCAAGTACTTGACCTCAAGTAGTGTCTTACACATGATCCTTACCTCAGGATCAATTCAGGCTGCTGCTATTGACCTAGGTCACATCTTACACTCTACTTCCCACTGCCCCATGCGTGATGTCACTCAGGTTCCATACTCAAGAAGACCTTATACACTTTTCCTTCAACTCACAGGATGAGGCAGCCCTGAGGATTTGCTAGGATTGTAACTCTTGCCATGGTACCAGCACTCACAAGAGATCTCCTGAGCAATCTTCTGCCAGGAGCATAATATCAACAGAGATTGCTGGAAATGTTTGTTACAAACCAGCAGCAAAAGAAACACACTGAGACATGTATAAGTGTTTAAAACTACTCTATTAATAACTACTTATGATAATGAGAAAAATAAAAGTATAAATGCTAGAGTGTTAGAAGTAAAACTGTTAAATCTTAAACATTAACCCCAACAACTAAACTTGTAGTATGTGTGTGTGGCAAATTCTCAAACTCCAAGTCCAGGAATAGTTCTCAATGTTCAGTTCAGCAAGACATAAGACACAACTACCGTTGACTGAAGACAAAATGTAGAGAGAAAATAGAGAATAATTACGAAATCCAAATGTTCCACTTTGGAACCCAAATGACACCTCAGTGTCTACTCAGCAGTGACTACTCCACCGCATCTTCCTCACCCTGAAAGGCACTCAAATCATGGCTGTGCACACAAATACCTGTTTTCCACTACAGGTTAATGACAAAGTGGACTCCACTGCTTTATTCCGAAGTATCTGCCACCTTGAAAGGCACTTGAATCGTGGCTGTCCACGCAAATATTTGTTTCCCTCTACAGGTTAACGACAAAGTGGACTCCACTGGATTATTCCAAAAATCCATACGTAGATTGTAGTGACAGACAGTTACTGTTTTTCATCCATCGATAGAGACTAGCAGGCTGCTCTCTCTCTCTTTCTCCTCCTCTGACTGACTTTGACTGTCTGCTCCACCAACGTCATTACGTCTTTCTGTTGACATCATCACGCTCCACACACACACACACATCACTGTGCTCTATCTTAAAGGAACATTCAGCAATAGTAACCTAGTCCGTAACACTTTCAGCAAGTCAGGAAACATCTGTGGATGGAGAAATAGTTTACATTTCAGGTTGAAGACCCTTCGTTGGAGCTACTGCTGGGAGTACCTTCCTGTGAGTTTGGAGAGTATCCATAACCAATCTCCATCTCTCCAACAAGTGCCTATTCCACCAGCCCCTCCATGTCTCTCACAGTGAATCCTGGAGCATACACCCTTTCATTGTAGAGCTCTGCCACATCTGTCCTACCCACAGCACCGCCCTTTGCAGGATGCAGCAATGTCATATGAATGCAAAATGCACCCTTTCTAAACACTGGCTCCAAAGATCGTACTTGTGTGACTAAATGTGTAATACTGCAAACACATCAATTCATTTGTGGGTGATGAACCAGAAAAACTGTACCATCACCAAACCAAACATTACAGGACTGTTCAATATGGGTCACATTAGAATAACCTGATTATACTTCCACTTCTGAAAAAGGCATTGCGAGCTTTGAAAAGGAACTTGTTGGCCAATACCTTGAGGAGGGAGAAAAAGTGTGTAATAATGCTGGAAATGAAGAGGGGGTGGGGATAGTGCCACTGCTATTAACGTGGTGATAAAATATATTTGCATCAGTAGGTTTATAGCTTATAGAATTGCAAAAGTATGCTATACACACTGGAATTTATGAGAACCACTAATATCCACATACTGTCCATCTGATGTTAATAAATAAGACATAAAAATGTTTTTTAAACAAATCTGTCAAAATATATTAGTACATATTTATACCATTAGCTGCAACTCCAGCCAAATTAACATCAGATGTACTTTAGAGGGTAAAAGAAACGATTCATCATGGAGGTACAGAATAACAGACACATGGTCATCAGGGTAATACAAGACAATTGTAAATGCTCCATTAGTTTTATGGATTGTTAATCACAACCTAACGTTTGCAACTGAAGACAATGCTCAAATGCAGTTTGCTCTCTCCAAAGATATGACTTAATTTTAGAGCGCTAGTACCTAGAAAATTCTGTAGGTGTTGGTGAAGTGTGTTTTTAACCAATAGTCATCCAGTTCCCAGTCAAATCAAAATTGACAGGCATTTAAATGAGTGCTCAAGCCAGATAAGGAGGGTGCTTAAATAAGGAAATGACAGTCAAATTACTGCGTAAGGTATGGTTTGAAAAAATAAGTGGATATGTTAGACTCATGTTGGTCCACCTGCCTGCTTGTTTCGAGGAGGTCCCTAAAAGGACCACTGGAGGCTGCTCTGAAAAGGTAACGTTTTGCAATATTTTTGTTGGACTGCAGGACTGGAGGAAAAGGACTGCACCCTCCTCAGCACATTCCCTTTCTGCCTGGTCTTTTAGCTAGCTCCATGTTTACACTAGACAACTTTCTGTCGCACGACACCAGTGAGTGAGAGAACAACTTTTGCCACCCACAGCTTGCTGTGAATTTGACAATCAAAGTCCAAGATCGATAAACCTTTCAATCTCCTGACTGCTGCGTTGGGCAGATACCAGGTATGCACCCATGATATTTTACTTCTGTGGCACCATATTAGAAAACTTGCTGCATGTGGTTAAAGGAAATGCAGATAAGAAGCTTGGTTGAATGTAATACTTTTTTTTATAGTTACTGAATATGTAACTTTGCGCGCGCACACGCACACAAGCCAAAAACTGATCACAGGTAATCAGGTGCAATTACAATTAGGAAGAATCTCCATTGCTATGACATAAATGTCCTGATCCCTAAGAGTCTCAAATGGAGAAAAAGATAAGTCAGAGAAAAAACTTTAACAACAGGTTTTGTTAGAAGCCTGCTTAATAGTAGAGATGAAGAGCAGAAATTTGCTGTTGTTAAGTTACAATGAATAGAAACACCAGAGGGTCAATTTATATTCCATGTGTGCAATAACTTCTTGTAATAAAGTATATGGCTGAACAAATATCTAACATCTGATTTAGATAAAAACACAGTAAGAAAATTGGTTGACTGTTCTACTAGGAGTTTGTAAGGACATAACGGGCTGAAAGGCCTGTTGCACTTAGTCATTCTCACAAAGTAGGTCATCTTTGCCTTTTGTAGTTTGAACATGTATGGAATGCCTCATTCTAACAGCGGACTTTTGGAGAAAGCTGCATCACATCAAATTTCCCCAGAGTGAACTTTGCACCCAATGCACACACATGCACTTCAACACTTGTGTATTTTCTTTTGTCTACTCCAAATTAGATCCATTCCCCTTTGTTGCTGTTAGATCTAACAAAACAATGTTTGGACATTCCTTCAGGGGTTATGAACATGCTGTGTCATTGACAAGGTGGTTTGAGAGGGGCCAACTTTGTCCACCAACAGGGAAGTGTTTTGGCCATACCCAGCATTAGCAGAGAGTTTGGATTCCCTACAAATACTTGTATATACCAGAAGAGTCAGCTCTTAGCCTCCTTCGCTCCAGTGGGCCGTATCTCAAATAACGATGAGTCAGAGTACAGGAAGGAGATAGAGAGATTAATGACATGGTGTCATGACAACTCCCTCAATGTCAACAAAAGAGCTGGTCACTGACTTCAGGAAAGGGAGGGCGGCGCGATACACATGCTCCTGTCTACATCAATGGTGCTGAGGTTGAGAGATCTGAGAGCTTCAAGTTTTTAGGAGTGAACATCACCAATAGCTTGTCCTGGTCCAACCATGTAGACATCATGGCCAAGAAAGCTCACTTCTACTTCCTCAGGAGGGTAAAGAAATTTGGCATGTCCCCTTTGACCCTCATCAATTTTTATCGATGCAGCATAGAAAGCATCCAATCTATATGCCTCACGGCTTGGTATGGCAACTGCTCTGCCCATGACCACAAGAAACAGCAGAGAGTTGTGTACATAACTCAGCACATCACAGAAACCAGCCTCCCCTCTGTGGACTCTGTCTATACTTTTCCATGCCTCAGTAAAGCAGCCAACATAATCAAAGACCCCACCCACCCAGGACATTCCATCTTCTCCCCTCTCCCATTGGGCAGAAGATATAAAAGTCTGAAAGCACACATCACCAGGCTCAAAGATAACTCCTATCCTGCAGTTATAAGACTATTGAATGGTTCCCTAATATGATAAAATGGACTCACAATCTACCTCGTTATGATCTTTCACCTTATTGCCTACCTGCACCACTTTCTCTGTAGCTGTGACACTTTACTCTGCATTATGTATCATTTTACCCTGTATTACCTCAGTGCATTGTGCAGTGAATTGATTTGTATGAACGGTGTGCAAGACAAGTTTTTCACTGTACCTTGGTATATGTGACAATAATAAACCAATTCCAATTTTGCCATTGTAACTTTATTCATCTCCTGTCCTTTTGGCATTTGGTATTGTAGCCTTCATCTCTATTTCAGATTTGCAATGCTGCAGTTGAGGTAAGCTGCAGCTTGTATACGATCCAAATTGTATATCCTGCACTAATTCATGTCCCTGTCCTTATTAACATGGACTGCTTTGCAACACCTTTTAGGCCTTCAACTTCAAAAACCTAATCTTGGGTTCAAATATTTTCATAGCCTTATACCTCCTGTCTGAAGTTTCAAGTCCTACAGGATTCTTTCTTTCCTTGCACTCTTCATTCCCTCTGATTTGACCCCACAATACCTTCAACTGTTTAAATTTCACATACTAATATTCCCTTCCTAAAATGCTGTGTCCCTCCTGCCTCTTCTTTCTTTTAAAACCCTTCATTACACCTTTTATCTTTAATTATTAGTATTTTTTGTGTTTATAGTCAAGTTTTTGTTTCTGGAGCTGTGTTTACTGGGCATTCATTCAGTAACAGATTGATCAAAAATGCTACAGGTTTTCCCATATTGCTCGTGAAATAGCGACCATTATTGTTGTAGTTAATAACTAAAAGAAATGAGACTAGAAATCCTGGATTGTATTAGGCAGATTTATTTCACAGTTAATCTTACTTGCATTGCCCAAGCTCTCATAGGTAGTTGGCAGTTTCTACTTTATTATTACCTAAATGGATTATTAAAAATCCAATCTGAAAATTGCATTGCTTAGGAATAATTGTAATTTTGACGTGTGTTCCACTGTTCTCTGGAAAAAATGGTCAAATTGAAGTTGTGTTATTAAACTCTTGAGAAGTAGGAAATCAAACTTTCATATACATACCACCTTTTCAAGATGGTAGGATGACACACATTATTTCACTGCAAATAAAAGAATTAATAATTTTGGAATGTTAGAAATGTACCCACCTATTAGCACACAGCAAATTCCCACAAACGGCAATATGAAATAGACAAGGTAATTTGATTCAGCTGTTTTGAAGATGGTATAGAAATTTTATGGGACACAAGGAATAAAACTCCCCAGGTCTTGTTCAACGTGATGCACTGGTATCTTCTGTATCCACCTAAGAGAGCCAACAGCCTCCATTTAACTACACACTGGGTGCACACTCCCTCAGTATACCACTGGAACATTAGACTAGATTTTTGTACTCTAGATCATTCCTTAATGGTTGGTAGTTAGTGATGCACAGTTGAAACTCCTCCCTACTGAGGTATGGCTGACACATGAACATCATATTCTGCATTTATATTGGTGGAATCTTTTGTCAGGTGGGAGTGAAGAGTCACAGGTGTTCAGTGATCAAATCCAACTTGTACAGGAAGTCAGTAGACAAGTCTCAAAAATACTGACTTATCTGTTTCTTTTAAATTTTGTTTACCACTCCCTTGCCTTGAAAAATAACTTACTCTGAAGTGAAATCATACTTTCTGAACAAAGCAAATGGTCTCAGTTGGTCAAGTTGTATTCCATAGTATTTATGGAATTTGGTTTTACTGTAAAACTCTGATAATTTGGCATGCTCAAGACTTTGGGGCTACTGGACTAGAGGATTTTCAGGACTGTTGGATTTTATTCCTATTAATACTATTTAATATTCCAACACAGTTCATTTACAATGTTTTCAGTGACCCAGTAAGTTTAAAGGGACCATGGAAACTGGAGCAGCAGGGGAGTTTGGCAACTGGCCCACCAGAGAGTTTCAGGGAAGCAAAGAAACTGGAGCCCCAGTGATTTTTCAGGGGGCAGACAAACTTCGCCTGATGTGCCAGAAAACAAACCATTGGGATTTTCGAATAACCAAATAATAGATTACCAGTAATTTACTGAATGCAACAGAATGATTCAGAAATAGCATTTGTTGAATTTCCAAATCATTATGGAATTGGTACCTTTTTCGTTGTGTGATTAATCATGATGGACCAGTACCATATTCACCAGCACAATTTGGGAATGGGCACCAAGTTCTGTTTCCTTGTCAGCATTGCCTATGTCTTATTTATGGGCTGGGGGGAGCATCCCATTCACTGTTGGCTGCCTTTCAACAGAAGATAGGATGCATAGTATTGTAGTTTACAATGAAATGCTTTCCAATGTTGTGACTAATAATACCTAGAAGATCATGGGTGAGGTTCTGGGAGAGAGATTTGTGAAAGTTATTGGTATCTACCGGATGATGTTTTAGCTCTGTGAGCATATAAGAGAAGAATCTGAAGTGGTGGTGTTTAAAGAGGTTACCAAGCCACTCTTGCTAATCATCCTTGCAATATACTATTTTCTTTTAATTTTGATAATAAGATGTAAAAATATAATTAATGACCAGGCCTTGATTGGTAATGTAACTTTGAGAGATAATTTGTGTAGAAAATATTTAATGGAAAAATAAGAATTGCATATATTAGTGTGCTATTAGCACTCTGGTACTTTTTGAAAACTGCAGTTCTGAAGGAATATCAGTTTGAGGAAGATGTCCATTATTTTAGGATTCAGTAGTTAGTTTCTCCTTGCCAACTGTCAGGCTCTGGTTTAGCAGCATTGTCAGCTTCTTGCTACAGGGTGACCAAGGATAGGAACAGAATATTCTAGGAGCAAAAAAAGGTGGGATGGTGGTGTAAGTAAAAGAAAAATCCAATGTAAGGGTGAAGGTTGAAGATGAACATTAGCCTAGAAAATCGGGTGGAATCTATTTGGGTGGAACTAAAAAACACCAAGGGTAGAAAACATTGGGGAGAGAATTATCTCTAGTCCCCCAAATAAAATTGATAATGTAAGAGATGGAATTGAATAGGAAATTAGAGATGCACACAGGAAGGGTACAATTAACCATTGGTGACTTTAATCTACACTTAGATTGATTAAAACCAACTAAGGTGTACTATTGTGCAAGAGAAGCTCCTGGAGTGTGGGAGTGATGAATTTTTTTTAGGCCAATATATATGGAAGAACCAATTGAAGTATGGACTATCCTAGAGTGGGTACTGTGCAAAGACAAAGAAATAATTAACAATCTTGTGTGTGGTCCTTGAGGGAAGAACAACCATAACATGATAATTCTTCATTAAGACAGAAAATGAATTTGTAGAATTGGAAAGTAGGATCCTGACTCTGAACAAAGGACACCAAAGATTGGGGAATTGTACTTGGTAGGTGGTTGGTGGATAGGCAGTGGACAATATTTATAAAGTATATATATATATCAATTACTATTGACACTCAATAATATGGCACAAGAATAAGCTGGGAAAGTGGGCTCAACTGTGGTTTCCAAAGGAAATTAGATATGGTATTACATCTAAAGAGGATTCATTTAAAGTACCAGGAAAAATTGGCAGGCCTAAGAATTTGGAGAGATTTAGATTTCAGCAAAGAAGGCAAAAAGACTGAATAAGGGGATGGGATTTGGGGAGGTGGTTGGAGGTGCAGTATAAAAGCCAGCTTGTAGGGAAATAAGTGAAGAGAAAAATATTACTCTAGACAAATATAGAACCCCTAGTCATAAAGTGGGGAAACTAAAACTGGGAGAAAAGAAATGGTAGAACAAGTAAATGCATGGTTTGGTTTCTCCTTCATAAAGGAGGACACAAATAGCCTCCGAGATGTATTAGGAAACCAAGGGTCAGTGAGAGGGAGGCATTGAAGGAAATTGATGATGGGGGCTATTGGGGATTAGTGCTTGGGCCCCAGTTTTCTCATATATTTCAATGATTTGTTTGAGATTACTAAATTTTGAAGATAACATGAAGCTGTGTGAAGGATGCAAAGAGGTTCCAGTGTGATTCAGAGAAGTTGGGTGAGTAATGCATGGCAATGCAATATAATGTGGATAAATCTGAGGTTAGCCACTTTGGTTCTAAAAATGCATTATTTGAATGGTGGCAGATTGAGGAAGAGGGAAGTGTAACAAAACATGGGTGTCCTTGCACACCAGTAAATGAAAGCGTGCATTTAGGTGCAGTAAGCAGTTAATATGCCACATAATATGTTGCCCTTCATTACAAGAGGATTTGAGTAAAGGAGCAATGGTGTCTTGCTGAAGCTGTACAGAACCCTGGTGAAACTACCCAGAATTTTGTGTGCGGTTTTGATCTCCTTACCTAAAAAAGGATATTCTTGCCATGGAGGGAGTGCATTAAAGTCTTACTAAGCTGATTCCTGGGATAGCAGGACTGATGTATGAGGAGAAATTGAATCGGTAGGCCTGCATTCATGGGCATGTAGAAGAATGATAGGTGATCTCATAGAAATGTATACAATTCTTAAGAGGAACTGATGGACTACAGGGAGAATGATCTCGAAGCTAGAGAGTCCAGAAGTAGGGGCCACAACTTCTGCGTATAAAGTATGCCATTTAGAACTGAAATCAGGAGAATTTTTTTTCTGTAGAAGGTAGTGAACCTGTGGAATTCATTACTGCATAAGTAGTAGAGGCCAAGTCATAAAATATAGTCAACATGAAGGCAGCATCAATGCAGTCATCAACATAGTGGGAGAGATTTGGAGAGCTGTGCCAGAGAAGGTTTGGAACAAGGACTGCTCCATGTAGCCAATGAAAAGGCAGGTATAGCTAGAGCCATGCAAGTACCCATGGCTACACCTTTTGATTTGTAGAAAGGAGGAATCAAAAGTGGAAATTCTTCAGGATAAGAACAAGTTCTGCCAGGTGGCTGAGAGGGGAACTGGTGGATCTGTGTTCCAAAACAAACCAGAGGACCCTGAGATCTTCTTGATGGGGGATGGAGATGTATTTGGACTGGATGTTCATGGTGAAGATGAAGCATGGGATCAGGGAGTTGGAAGATGTCAAAAAGATGAGAGTCAGGGTATGAGGAGATAAGTTCAGTGTGACAAGACCAGGTAGAAACAATGGGCCTTCCAGGACAGGCCTGTTTGTGAATCTTGGGTAAGAAATCAAAGAAGCAGTATGGAGTTGGGACACTATCAGATTGGAGGCTGTTGAGGGGAGATCCCCCAATGTGATGAGATCTGTGAAGGTCTGGGAGATAGTCACCTGGTGTATGTCGGTGGGGTCCTGGTCTGGGTAGATATGAGGAGGTACCTGAGCTGCTGTCTAGCCTCTGCAAGGTGGAGTTAGTCCTCCATACCACAAGAGAACCACCCTTTTTCTGTGGGTTATCACATTCCAGAACCTGCAGCCCTTTGTTGTCTTCA
>JARFYF010000012.1:24711473-24716476 GCA_030265395.1 Rhina ancylostomus | reverse complement strand
CAACAAAATTGGTTCTCTGCATTCTGCCCCGTTAACTACCAGTGTGCAAGGAATGAAGGTGATTCCACGTTGGAGGAATATGCCAGCACAATCTGCCCCAACATACAGAATGAATATTATATATATATATATATATATATCTTGGATGACCTCTGCAGTGATCCTTACAAATACAGTAAATGCAACCATTCATCAGCATTTTAAATTGGAAACTAATAAGGAACATCAGCCTGACAAAACTGGAAATTAAATCGTATTTTCATAAATGAAATCTGTATGTAATGTTTGGCTTAATCATTTATTCCCGACATACTTTACTCTATATCTCTCTATTGCATTTCAATTGTGGGTCATATTTCTACTAATATTACAGTTTCTAATGCAGCTTTTTCATCTATCTCTCTATTTCCATCCTCTAGATAACATTTCTAAGTATTTTGTTTAATTCTTTCGCGTAGTGTTCCTGGCTTTGCTTTATTTTCCACCTCAGAGATTAATGCAACTCATGCTTCTCCCTCAAAGGACACGGCTGGAAAAAAATGTAAGAGCAAAACCACTACAACATCTACACACGGCCAACTGCTCTATGGCCCTGTCTATCATCCATCATCATGTAATAAAAGTGGTAGTCATTGGTTACAAGGTTGCTATGATGCAAATAGTAGAGCCAATTAGAGTCCAACCCCTCTCTACATGGCAACACTGAATAAAGATATGGTACAGTGACAGACTTACCAAAAAAAAGCAGACACAGATGCTTTTATCAGATGTGCATGCTCCTATTAATTAATGAATGTCATATAGATTGAAGCAAAAACAATGATTATGTTATGTTTGGAAGTATATTAACTACATCATATGTTGATTTTCAAGTTAATGCCAACATATTTTAAATTGAAAGCACTTTTCTCAGTTGATTACAACCACAAGAGTGACATGCCAAATACACTACGGTAAACAGATGGTGCAAAGTACATGAGGTATTTATCTCCAAGTGTAAGTTAGACAGAGACATTTTTTTTACATACTGCAGACTACTTCAGCTGTTGTTTGTGAAGCCAGAATTCCACATAGATCAACAGTCCCTTACTGTGCTCATTTCATCTCTCAAAGGAATCTTATGGTCCTTAGTAAAAATATTTTTTCCCCTTGATGCGTCAATTTGAACTAAGATATTTATTCAAAACATTTGTGCAGCGGAACTTGATAATACGTTTGCAAACTTTCATTGCATTCCACACATCATGTACTTCATTATTATTTTGGTCCCACTGTCACCTTTTTCTAAAATCAGAATTTTTCCTCCAATAAATTACCATTCATCTGTGATCTGAAAATAGAACCTTGGGGCCTTAATTTTCTAGTGGGTGTCATTTTGACAGCAGTAACTGATTTATTTTAAGTGCTTTACTTTCAGTGTTGAAATAATGCCAAACAGTAACTGGGCTTTATTATTACTTGCACAAATTGCCACATATTTACATCATATTTCCATGCACAAAAACACCTTACTACTTCCAAGGTGCATTAAAGGCACTTAAATCAAAAAGTGGTAACACTTTCTGCTCAATGGGCAATGGTCAATGGTCACTTTAACACCATACTGTCAGTTCTTACAAGTGGAGGACTTTGCTCACGGCGTGTAAGTATGCGTTCATCTTGAATTTTCTTTCTTTGTGGAAAATTAGGCCAAAGTGGAGTAACATCCTGTTATTGTTACTTTTTTGGCCAGCAAACTGAGATACAATAACAGACATGCATTGTATACTAGTTTGAGCATTAAGTAACAGTATATGCAAATGAAAAACAGAAGTGAAAACCTGCAATTTATCATTAGGTAAACAAAACAGTTAACCCTTATTCAACAGTATACACTGGGGATCCAAATGCCATTGCTACAAATGTTGTGACTGCCACTTAGAGAATTAATGGTTCAACATTTCATACTAAATGAAGGCATCTGATTTAAAACAGGCTTTTCCAGTCTACAGACAAAAAAAAGATAAGTACTTGAATGTTTTCCAAGTTTCAGCAGTTTTCTTCTCTGGTCACAAATGTATAATGTAAAATTATCATAAAAGTACTAGGAGGAAAAAAAAACAGGCTATCCTTCTAATGTAGAATCCACAGACAAATAAAAAACAATACCTCAGGGTCAAAAGGGTATAATTTATGGGACTTTACACAGCTCTTACTGGCACACAGCCAACAGTATTACACAAGCAGTGCAAACTGGGAGCTGTGGTTGCACTACCCTTGCGCATTATGGAGAAGCAGGACATGGCAAAGCTCTGAGCATGTGTAGTTAAATGCCTATATAAAGTGCAAGCTTTGGCTTCTGTCTCAATTCAGCTTCTGCGAAATTGAAAATAGCCGACTGTCCTGTCAAATGGGACAGAAATTGAAAAGTAGCATATGAGAAAAAAAGTTGCATTTGAGGAAAAAAAAAGACAGTGTCCTGGCAACAATAGGAACAGTGCCAGTACGGAGTGAAAAGGAGAAAGAGCACTTTTTGCAATTGCTCTTACTCTTGCTAACACTGGCCTCCACTGCAGACTCATATTGCCCTTTTGGCACAAGAAAAGTACAGTATAAAAACACCATTAACTGCAGACTGTTATATTACCATGCCAAACTTAAGGGGCTTCTTTGCATCCATTGAAAGCATCTTCCTATAAGCATAGTAGTTCACTGCATGTAAACAAAAATCACTGCCTTCTGGTGAATGAAAGCATACATACTTACTGCCAGACTGAAGTTCTATTGCAAGACATGACGGATAATATATAATAATTAAACCATACAAACTTTCTCACTTTGTTCAGGAACTTTCATTGAACCTCAATGAATAAAAGCAAGTAATTCTGTTGTCAAAGGATAGTTATAAAAACAGGTAAATATTACAGAAACAACTATGAAGTGACAATGGTGATGAAGTGAAGAATTATTGAAATGGAAATGTAACTTTGAGGCTTGAATCTTTTTGTTACATAAATTGGTTTCAAATTATCACATTATATGTAAATTTTCATTTTAAATGCAGAGTGTTTATAATTGAAACTCATTGTCTGTAAGGTGTAGGAAATTGGGTCAATCAGGTCATCAAAAGGGAATCAGATAGGCACAAGTGCAAATAACCTATGATGTACAAAAAACAGTGAAATGAGGCTGACCAAAGTGGTCTACAGAGAGCCTGCACTGACTCGATGGACTGAGTGGACTCCTGTAGCAATTTTATGATTCAAAACCTTAAACGTTCAGCATAATCTTCTCATTGGATACACAGTCTTGGAATCTATAGAGAAGACTGCTGTCACATCAGCCTGGATTTTGCTGAGTGGAGCCCGCTACTTTCCCCTGCCACCCACCTTCCCCACAGCCCCAACTTTACCAGGCTCATCACTGTCCAGTCAATTTTGCCAGCTGAAAAGTTAAGGCCCTATGTAGCATGTAGTCTTCAAACACCATAATCAGGAGTGGGGGGTGCTAGACAATCCCTGTCCATGAAACTGCCTGAGAAATCTTCGACAGTCAACAACGCCCTGCCCCCCAAGTTTACCATTACCCAAAGGTATCAAAGATATTCAATGATAGTAAATAAACAATTTAAGCTAATTTAAAACTATTTGCTTTGTTTTACAAAGCAAGAAAAACATTACCTTCAGATACTTAAAATACCAACTAAATGAAATATTAAGGCAAGCAGAAATAATTTAAAAATGTAACTAGTTTTCTTTTTATCATATGATTGCATAAAGGCAGGGGACCTCTTAGAAAGTTGCTTCGCCACCATCAGAATCCATTTAGACACCATGCATGGGAGTGCTGAAATTGTGGGTAAATGCCAGTAGTTCCACATGGATCTGCTGACAAAGCCCAAAGAAATCCAGACCATTAAAATTACATGTTTTCATAACTATCTTAAAGCACAATTAAAATATCATAGTCCCTTGAATAAACAAATAATCTAACAGATATTGCAGAACACAGAAATTAAAATAGCTTTAAAGGAAAAAAAAAACAAAAATTTAGAAAATTGTTCACAACTGTACATTTTAAAGAACTAAATTAAAAGGTAAATGAAATTACTGCAGTAAAAAATTTCAAAATATATTTCACAATTATGATCCACATTTCTGGAAACTTTCATGGCTGAACCATTTGTTTGGATTTTTCTAATCTGTTTTAAAATATATTTCTTCTAAAAGCATTATATTTAACAGACTGTCTGCAGCACATCTCTCCATTGTTATTTGCTGAATAAATCATGACAGCAATCTGGGAACTTATCTACTGTATGTAGTACTTTTAGTTCTTCTACCATGAGCGAGTGTGATCAATTTTATCTCTGGAGGATTCTACCAGGAATCTAACTCCATAACCCTGCCAATATAAGGCAAGGTCTGTTCCATCTCCGAGCAAATGCATTTGGAAAATAAACCAAGCACTTAAGGTAGCTAAGCTCGAATGTTTGTGAAACAAGAGCATAAAATGATCAAAGCAGAATTTTTAAAAAATCTTATGGAACCACAAGATACAAAACAAATGTACTAAAATAACATTCAAGGTGGTCTTTCTAGCTGCCTCAAGCCTCAACAGTTAATCTACACGGACACTTTATAACCACGCATGTAAAACATTAGTGAAAACCCTCAAAGCCACAATGTACAGTAGCCCACACTGGTAACTTGATTAAAAGCAGCCTCCACAGTAAACATATATCAATTGAAAGTTCTTACTAACCTTTGAAGGTTTCAAAATCCATTCTGTACCATCTCTGAAGAGAACACTAGTCAGATCTTCCATCCACCACCCCACCCCCCAATCCCGGTCTTTGCTGTATATAAAAGGTTGTTTTATTTAATTCTGCTTTCATTGTAGTCCATAATACTCATTGTTCCATTTTAGAAAACTATCAACAAAAAAGTTTCCTAGAAATCATAAAGAAATAAAATCTACCAGATCATAAAACACTGCAGGTGGTGTAAATATTTTGAACAGAG
>JARFYF010000012.1:24703973-24706473 GCA_030265395.1 Rhina ancylostomus | reverse complement strand
CCAAATCCCAAATGCACAGAATACAATCAGTGACTGCCCATGGGAATGTGACTGAGATCACAAGCTCAGTGTGGTGGATTGAGCCTGCCTCTCAGGACACATGATGCTCTATCTTCTTGCCTTCAAATATTAGTAAGATAAAAGTAGTAGAATCAGTCTGTAACAATGCAATCCTGCAGGCATCCAGCTCTGAGGATATTACAATTAATGGTGGCTTAAGCCATTTATGTATCTTGAAGATGCAACACGATTTGAGGGGATCTTAGCAGATCTTAAGTGTGCTGGATTGTCAAAGGTCTCAGATTTAGGAATGAAAAAGCGGTTATGGAAAGTGAGGGGAATCTAACCAAGAGCACAACTATTTGCTTTGCCACAACATAACTCCCCTTCCCTGGAAAATAAAGATTGAATTGCTCATTGACAAGATGTGCACTGGCATTTAAAGATCCTAATATTCACAAAACTGGAAGTCGCTACATTTATTACGTCAAACAAAGGAACAATGAATTTATTCTTAGTAACAAACCCCAAATGTTGATTTCTATAAATTTCTAACTAATTTCGGATTAGTTATCTGAAGCAATTGGAGAAATAAGCTTTCTTTGAAATACCGTAAGTTTTTTTTGATGAAAGTAGTTCAATAACATTGTTCAGTTTTGAATGTAATTGCTACAGAGATGTTTCATTTAGGAACATAAAATATACTAAAATGATTCAGTGAAATGAAAAACCCCTTTGTTCTTGCTAAAGGCATTTTGGCTCTCTTTCTTTTTTAAAATAAGGTCCTTAAAAAAGTCCTTCACCCCCTTTTAACTGTCTTCATACTTTCACTTTTGTCCTAACGGTACCTAGTGCTCTAAAACAAAGGCCTTTTAATTTTCACAAGATTTTGAAAAAGAGAGGGTGTGAGAGAAAGAATAAGAAAATAACATTTCTGTATAGAAAGAAAGTCTTTGGGTTGATTATGATTACTGGAGTGAGTTTGTGAAATTCAGATTGTTATTGCATTAGAAAAAGCAATAATATTTTGAGCACGTTAGGTTGGTGTATGTGATATAACTAGATTGTATGTTTAAGAGAGAGTACAAAATGGCATCAAAGAGCACTGTATGTGAATTGGTATCCAAAAGAATTTAAGGCATGTGCAAAGGTGGTCTGAAAGGTGTGTATCTATATGAAGGATTATGTGAGAGGCCTGCATCTGACATACGAGAGCATTAAGTGTGCACGTGAGAGAGAGTTTTCAGCAAGTTCAAGTGTGTGAAAAGAAGTATGCACAATGAATATAAACACATGAAAATTGAGAGCACAAGAAAATATTCCAGGAAGAACCTGACATCACATTGTTCTAGAGGTTTTATTAAGCCATATGCAAAAGCTTTAAGTGAAAGTTTAATAGAATGTTTGCTTTGGAACTATTAAAGACTTGACAAGAGTTGCTTGGATAAAATAATAAAACAAATTCTGCCATCTTTAATTACCTATATAAGCTTAAATGCCTGTGCATGTATGCATTTGCAAATGAGGTTTATGTAGTCTCCCTTCTAAGTGTGAACAGTTACTAAAATCAGCACAGTAATGCAACGTTTGACCCAAAATATGTCACTCAATTATGTCTAACTGTGTCGCCGCCACTTCCAACTAGAGTTTATACAGAGTAGTGCCGATAAATTTAACAATACTGGATGGCATTCAATTTTCCTGTATCTGACTGGCTGCGATAAGGAGACAACACTGGAGCTCGGGGAAAGGCAAAAGTTAACAATATTTTATGTGTAGTGAATCTACTAGTGGTTGCACTAAAGTGACTGGAAGGTAACATTCTCAGACCATGCTAAAGTCCTTGATAACAGGGGGGGCAGAAAAAATGACCAAGATAAAAATATACTCAAGAACCTGCTGCTCGTGAGCACAACACAGCAAACTATCATCAGTTTAAAAAAACCACCACAATCTGCAAGTCACACAGCCAGTCATCTGAACATTCAAACTTATTTCCAAAGACTGGAGAAGCATGTAACAAAAACAAGCTGGAAAATACTTTCACCAGTATGGCTCTCTAAGTCATTCCTCCTTATCTTGGAGGGAATATTAGCCCCACCTTAATACATGGCTTCTATTCATACAATGCTTGCCACTGGCTAACAAAGTATGATAACACAATTTAAGTGAACCGTGGCTTGTTGAGCTTAGAGCTGAGGACTCAAATTGTGCAAAATGTCAGAACTGAGCACACAAGGTCTACTTAAAGTTTGCACCCACATATTTAACTAAATCCTTCATTAGCCACATCAGCCTGACATA
The DNA here is from genome assembly GCA_030265395.1 of Rhina ancylostomus. NCBI lineage: Eukaryota > Metazoa > Chordata > Chondrichthyes > Rhinopristiformes > Rhinidae > Rhina > Rhina ancylostomus. Next base: position 24,704,169 of record JARFYF010000012.1, on the reverse strand, counting down.
TTCTTTCACTACTGAAGCAGATCGCGATGCCACATTTGCTTTAAACTTATGACTGTTAAGTCTCATTCCATGAAAAAAGTCACCTGCTATATGATGGACTCATGGAAGTACATATACAAGGCTATTGGGAGGTTCAGAACATATAATAAACTAAAAAACTGATCTCAAAGCTTATTGATATAATTTCAACCTCAAA